>RJWJ010032447.1:0-18531 GCA_004363605.1 Indri indri
AGACATTCTGTTTTCCATTTAGTGCCATTAAAATACTGATCTTTCTGATATAGAATAAATTTAAATAACATCATATATGCTTTGAAATGTAGCAATAAACCCTTTAGCTTTTCTGTTCTTGAATAAGTTTCTTCATTGCTCAAAATATGCAAGTAGTTTTTTCATTTTTTCATTTAAATGCATTTTCTTTAAATGTATTTTAACATTTAACTATGTTGATTTTTTTGTAAAAAACATTTAGACTGATAATAAATTTAACAACTCTCAGAAAGTCGTAGCAAATTTATATCTTATAAACTATTTTGCCAAACAAATACTCTGCTGTTGTGTAGCTGCCCCACAGAAACTGTATAGACTTCTGCCCCAGATTTGATTCAGATGTCAAGACTAATGATATCACACACAACACGCGAAAGGGGTTTGGAAAGGTTTATCATTCACTTAAAGGTTTATCATTCACTTAAGCATATCCAAAATGGTTTCAGAGAGGAGGGAAAGGAGACAGTCTTAAGACTTTTATAGATGTGAAGGGATGTGGCCAGGGAGAAGTTTATCTTGTGTGGTTTGAACTTCCAGCTGATGGTAAATGAGAGAGCATCATAGCTTCCTTATCAACCTGACCAGATATAAAGAAGGAAAAAAGTGAGGGATGAGTCTTAAAAGCTCTCAATAGCTAGACATCAAAAACTTGGATTCATACTCTGTGTTATACGTGTATTGTAGGAATTAAGAGTATAGTAATGCCATTATAATATCTTTTCAAAGCATTTTTATGCCTATCAATAATTCTTGCAAGTTTAGACAGTTTGGGGTAATTATTGTAGTAAAAAGAGAAGAAATTCTTTGGTTTTCAAATTTTTGAAAATTTTACAGACCTCGTGATGCATATTTTTATCATAGGAGTAGGCCTTTCATATTTTTAAGCACAGTTTACAAGGGTAAAATTTTACAAAAATGATTTGTTAGACAAACTATGGAAATGTGGAAGACTAAATAACTTGAAAAAATGCCTACTGGAAACTTCCATATATGCAGTTGTATAACACAAAATATTAATAATATTTTGAATTCAGAGAAGAACTTCAGAGAGGGAAAACACTGTCCATTGATAAAAGCCTTAAGGGTGGTAAGTGGGAAAATTGATGATGGGCTTCCTTTAGTGAAGAGCTGGGAGGAAATGCTGATCTTTGTAACCTAGAGACTTGGGATTTAATGCCCATTTAAGGTCAAGAACTTTGATATTTTGTGATGAATTTCCATTTCAAGTTGCACATGAGTTTATGCTATGAAGCAGCTTCTTTATTAAACAAGACCATGAAGTAGAAATAAATTTTAAAAATGTATATTTTGGTGTGATGTTCCAAACTCAGCTTTCTAAAGACTCTGCTTAGAGAAATGATAAAATATTTACCTTAAGAATTTAAAACATGGATTTCTGCCTGTTGTATGTTCAGGATCCTCATTTGCACTACTTACCTGGTCTTGTAAAATTACCATCTGGATAAAATTAACACAAAATTAATCTGGAACTGATGATATTCTCAGGATGCCTAGTATATGTAAATGAAAAGTTATTCTGAAGAAATAAGTCTTAATCCAGCATCTAGGTATTCCCCTAGAATACGTCGTTCTAAATATTGCCTCACAATTCAAAATGGCAAACACACAAGGGTAGAAGAAAATATCCTATGGTGACTGAGGGCCCATGACCCAACAAGCAGAAATAATCTAATAATTTATTATAATTAACTTAAAACAATATCTCATTGGGCCTAGAATTTAATACTAAGTTTGAGCAGCAAAATTAGATACAGCTGAAGAGAATGAATCAGAAGAAAAAATTCTAGGAAATCACATACACAGCATTCTAGTAAGAGTAACACATGGAAAATATACAAGATATTAAGGATAGGATTAGATGGTCCACAAACAATAGAAATTTCAGAATAAAAAAAATCAAGAAAATGAGAAAGAGGAAATAAATGAATAAGAGAGTAAATGGTTAAGAATTTCTTAGAAGTTGATTTTAAATGGCCCTAGAACTCTGATTTAACGTAAATTCACATCTAAATATTGTAGCGAGACCACAGAAAAACATAACTGGAGGATACTGACAAAATAGCTATTAAATAATACTGTCATAGCAAGTCATTTATAAAGAATGACAATGAGAATGACAAAAGTCTTCTCAACAGCAACAATTATGGCAGAAGTCAATAAAAACTATCTTCAGAATCTGAAAGGAAGCAACTGTCAAAAAGTTTCACATTCATCGCATAATACAGAGAAAATAAAGAATAAAACAAAATTTTTTTTTTTTTTAATTTTATTCCAGGGTATTGTGAGGGTACAAACACTACAGTTACACTTTATGCCAAAACAAAAATTTTTAACAACAAAGTCGTGAAAAGTTACAATTCACCTTCAATAAAAAAAATATTAAAGAGTATGCTTTGGAATTACAAAAAAATAAATTCTGAAGAAAAGGGAAAGGATGTAAGGTGTTTTGGTGAGCAAAGAAGTTAATAAATATGCAAGTAACTCTAAACAAGTGATGAATATTTGAAAAAATGAAAGTAATAGTTAATGTTTTACACTTTGCTATATTTTTCACAGTTGCCCAGACAATGGAACTGTTCTACCCTTCTTCAAAAACATCTTCATGTTCTTCATGTATGTGTGTGTGTGTGTGTGTACACACACACACACACACACACACACACACACATATATATATATATGCCATACTTTATTAGTATTTGAAACATCCATCTTTTTGAAGGCAGGTATAACATTTGGAATCATAGATCTTCCTCCTGTTAAACAAAGTCAATACATAAGGTACATACATTAAACATGGGGAAGGTAATTATAAATATAAACTTAAAGCAAAATATTAAGTTCGCTAAGATTAAAAGTAGAAGCATGGCATCAACAACATTGCAGGATGTTAAAATACAACAAACTCACTGGACAGAGGAAATCAGAGAGAATTGAAGGGCAATCTAAGGCAGAGATAAAATATTCACTGCCTTAAAAATCTCTTTTTAAAAGTTGCCGCCCTGAATAGCTCATACAAAATCTCCTAAAGGCTTCCCGAACTGGGCGTATTGCTTCGTTGGTGAAGGTTGCATTGCTATTTAATACCTTTGGTCCAAAGAGCAAGCCATGGAGCCTAGTCATCTGTTGTATGAAAGCATTTAAGTATTTTCTACTAAAAGTCTGTGGAATCACTACATACCTGTTAGAATGCCCAAAATCCAGAACACTGACACCACCAAATGCTGGCTAGTATACAAAGTAGCAGGAGCACTTATTCATTGTCGGTGAATGTAAAATGGTACAGCCACTTTGGAAGGCAATTTGGCAGTTTTTTACAAAACTAAATATATTTTACCATATGATCCATCAATCATGGTCTTTGGTATTTATCCAAAGGAGCTGAAAACTTACATTCACACTACAATCTGCATGTGGATGGTTATAGCAGCTTTCTTCATAATTGCCAAAACTTGGAAGCAACCAGAATGCCCTTCAGTAGATGAATGGGTAAATAAACTATGGTACATCCAGACAATGAAATATTAAGCACTAAAATACTTACTCAAGTCATGAATGCTTCTATCAAGCCATGAAAAGTCTTGGAGGAACCTTACATGCAATGTATTAAGTGAAAGAAGCCAATCTAAAAAGGTGATAGACTGTATGGCTTTAACTATATGATATTCTGGGAAAGATAAAATTATGGAGACAGTAAAAATTTTCAATGGTTGCCAGCAATTATGGGAGAGAAAACAATGAAAAGGTGGAGTACAGAGGATATTTAGGGCAGTGGAAATACTCTATATGATATACCATTATTGTGGATACATATTATATAATTATCAAAACTCACAGTACAACACAGAATGTAAACACTAATGTAAACTCTTGTAAACTCTGGATGATAGTGATATGTCAATGTAGGTTCATCACCTCTAACAAATATACCGCTGATAGAGTGTGTTGATAATGGTGGAGGCTATACATGTGGACTTAGGGGATATAAGGGAACCCTTTGTACCTTCTCAGTTTTGCTGTGAACCTAAAACTACTCTTAAAAATGATGTCTATTATTTAAAAACAGTAGGAGATCAAAAACACAACAAACTTTAACTGGTTCTAATTATAAACAATAAGAAAGACAACAAATTGCTTTAATCAAGAAACTAGTTTGAGCAACATTATGTTTGCTATTATCATAGCTGTTGTTGCTGATGCTGCTATAATTTTTCCACACCAGTGGCAACAGAAGCATTTATAACAGTTTACAAAGCACCGGTATAGCTTGTCCAACATTGGTTAATCCTGACTACTTCTAGCTGAATTAGCTACTACCTCTTCAGTGATTACCTCAAGCCATTTTTCCCAGATCACTTTCTTAACACTTATGTTATTATGTAATTATCCCTGTATGTGCTGTATCTGACAATAAAATCCTTCACATATTTTTAAGACTCAAAACTTAATTTACATTCAAATTTCCTAACAATAAATATTAATTATGAGATAATCTTATGGTTCATAAAATGTTTATTAGATTTACAAAAATAAAACTTTGAGAGTAGAAATTGTGCTTATTAATATGTGTTTGTATATGTGCATTGTTTTGTATTTTGTAAATATGTATTCCAGTACTTTAAAATGTGTGTATGTGCATGTATATGTACATATTTCCTAGCATAAAATAAGTATTTAAAGTGTTCAGTAAATATTCATTAAACAAACACGGGGAAGTACTTTAGGATAAATTAATATAATTACGTATTGAAGATTTCAATAAGATAGTCACTTGGAATTGCAATAAGTCAATTAAAGAGCAGAGATATTTAGAAAAGGTGTGTCATATAAAAGTTTATCACCAAAATAGCCTATCATCACTGGCTGAAAATAAAAATTTAACAGCTATTCCTCTCTGCCCACTTCAAAGTATTAGTTTCCAATCCATTAGCTCTAACAAGTTAATAAAAACACATTTATATATTTTAAAAAACTATTGAGAGTGCTATGTATCATGAAGATAGAAATTACAAAGTATTTAGAATGCATTTATATCAGCAACCTCTGATCTAGCCCATTCATTTTAGGGAAGAACATATTTCATTACTGTATGATTATTAATGATCCTATAATACTTATGTTTTTCTGTTTTATGATATATATTTTTCTAAACATATTCTAAATTCTTTATCAAATGCTAACAATTGTTCTCTTTACAAATTCATTTTCTACACCCAGAGGAAAAACACTTATGCTATTGATTCAATGAACTCAATATATGAGGGCAGTTTATTTTAATCATCATCATGAAATTTTTAACTAAAAAATAAAATACTTAGACGATATACTAGATACATAATTTTTTGACAAAGGGTTTCCATTATTAAATAAGAATATTTGTATGAAATATATGAAACAACCAACTTACAAACTTATAAAATTAACTTATAAATGCATCTTTTATTGGACTATATGTGAATGCTTTTGAGGTTATTTCGTTAGGCTGGGGCTACTATCAGATTTTATATAACTATTATGATTCAGAAATACATTTTATGATAAAAATAAAATTAAAAGTGTGAGTATGTATATAATCTAAAATTGATAATGTGTGTGTATAAATTTGGATTTTGAACACTCCATCACTAAATTTATGTATTACTATTTAAACTATAATATTTTTGTTAAATAGCATATATTTACCAGTGATATTTTTATCAAATTGGTTATCAGATCACAAACCTCAGAGGAAACAAGAAATTGGGGTAGCCAGATTGGTATCAAAATTGAAAAGTGAGAAGTTTGAATGCAGGGGTATTATCTGAAAAAGACAGGACTAGATTAAACATAACAAAGTGTTAGTACAACCTGTGGGATTTATTTGAGGGAGGGAATAAGAATAATATGTAAGTGTTAAGTTAGAACCAAAATAGGAGAGAGTAGGAAGGTGAAAAATTTCTTTTGTCATAGGTTTGCCTAAGGCTTTCTGAATCAAACAAAGCTGGCGAGAAAATGTTCACTGTTTAACAAGAAATAGCACTGAAATAACAATGTGTGTGCTACTGTACCGAGAAAATGCATTATATTATTTACTCCTCAAAAGCAACCATGTGAGCCAGGACTTTTGTTATCCTCATTTTATATATGAGAGCATAAAGACCAATATTTTCTAAAAATTGCACAAATAATAAGGAATTCAAAATCATAAACCAGATATTTTTATTTCTAATTAGAAATTATATTTCAATAAAAGCTTGAAATTTGTGACTTAAATGAGGTCAAATAGTAAAACCCTGTAATATGTAAAGCAAATGGAATTTTCTTGATATTAAGTATTGTTGAGAATCTTTTATTTCTATATAGATAATTCCTTCTCAAAATTTTCTCCAGTGACTTCCAGAAATCTATTTTTGTTATTCTTGTACCTTGTTTTGCTTCTTAAAGTATATTCCAAGTGTAAAATAATCTAATTTCTTAACTCCACTCATGCTAGATTTAGTTATTAGACCCAGAAGCAAATTTACACAGAGCAAGGGCTTCTTGCCTGGTGAAAAGCACACATGACCACGAAGATGCCACTTCTCATGGTGTTAATTCTGTTCAGGCAGCTATAACAGAGTACCATAGACTAGGTGGCTTATACACAAGAGTAATTAATTTCTCACAGTTCTGGAAGCTGAGAAATCCATGATTAAGGTGCTGGCATAATTGATGTGTGATGATAGCCTGTTTCCTTGTCCATAGATGGCTTTCTTCTCACTGTGGCAGAAAGTACAAGGCATCTCCCTGGAACCTCTTTCAGAAAGCACTAATACCAATCCTGGGAGCTCTATCCTCATGATCTAACCACCTCCCCAAAATCGCAGCTCCTAATACTCTCATGGTAGGTTAGGATTTCAACATATAGATTTGTGAGGTTGAGACACAAACATTCAGTCTATAGCAAACAGTCTTCTGTTTCCCCAGTAGGCCTCCCCTGCATTCCATGTCTCACACATAGATAAGATCAGTCTTTATTTTCTCTTTTCAATGTGTTGTGAGATTAGACACAAGGTCATTTTAAAATAATAATATTATTTTATGAAACTTATTTCTTCTCCCAAGATATGTCCCCTTGCTGACTATTTCATCTAAGATTAAGGCATGGAGAAGAACAAAAGATTTAAGAACAAAAGATCTGAATAGACATTTTTTAAATGACATACAAATGGCCATCAAATATGCAAAAAAGTGCTCAACATCACTAATCAGCAGGGAAATAGAAATCAAAACCATATTGAAGTATCACCTTACCCTAGTTAGAATGGATATTATCAAAAAGGGGGAAAAAAGCAACAAAAAAATGCTGGACCGCATGTAGAGAAAGGAAGTCTTATATACTGTTGGTTGGAATGCAAAATAATACAACCATTATAGGCAACAGTATGGAGGTTCCTCAAAAAATGAAGTACAGAACTATCATATGATCCAGCAATCTTACTACTGGGTATATATCCAAAGGAAATGAAATCAGCATATCAAAGAGATATCAGCACCCCCATGTTTATTGCAATACCTTTCATGATAGCAAAGATGTGGAATCAACCTGTGTCTATCAATGGATGAATGGATAAAGAAAATGTGGTTCATATACACAACGAAATACTATTTAGCCATTAGAAAGAATAAAACCCTGTCATTTGTGACAACATAGATGAACCTGGAAGACACTATGTTAAGTGAAAGAAGCCAAGCATAGAAGGACAAATACCACATGATCTCACTCATAAGTGGAAAAAGTTGATCTCACAGAAGTAGAGAGTAGAATGGTGATTACCAGAGGCTAGTGGTGGGGGTGAGGGGGTGATGAATGAGGTTGGTCAATGGGTACAAAGTTACAGTTAGATATGAGGAACAGGTTCTGATGTTCTATTGCACAGCAGGGTAACTCTAGTTAACGATAATATACATTTTAAAATAGTTAGAAAAAGAAATTTGAATGTTCTCACCACAAGGAAATGATAAGTGTTCGAGGTGATGATGAACATGCTAACTACCATGATTTGATCATTACACAATGTGTTATATATTATTATGTCAATTAAAAACAAAATAAAGCTATTTTATAAAGAGAACAATCTAACAACAAATAAGAATTCAAAAAATAAAAATAAGAAATATATCCATTGAAACCTGTAAAATAAGATGAGTATCTAATGTAGGAAAAGATGTTTCCTCAAAGCTAAATCCAAAGTGCATGTTGGTAGAGAAATCAAAGATTGCATAAACCTGTTGCAGTGTGCCTGGGAAAATACCCTTAAGCTGAGAGGCTGCAATGTGCCTTAATCTCTCAGTCTTTGATTTGATTTATTTTCTCTTATCTTTAACCTTTGCTCTGTCACCCACTAGTACCTCCTTACTGCATTCTCTCTCCATGCAAGGTTGGTAGTCAGCTGGGCCGTTCCTGTGTGAAAAGACCAGATTTTTATACCTATTGAATTTTGAGATTAAGCTAGCATCGGAGTTGTTGGTGAATATGAATTTGTCTCTTGATGAGCATTTAAAATATAACCTTTTATATTTTCCACTGCTCCCATAATGAATTACCACAAATTTAGTGGCTTAAAACAACATAAATTTATCACCTAATATTTCAGGGATCAGAAATCCTAAAATAAAAATACCAGTTTTCTGGCAGGTCAGAGTCCTAAAATCAAGATTCATTCCTTCTATAGGTTTTAGTGGAGAATCCATTTTCTTGACTTCTTCAGCTTTTAGAGGACATCATCTGCATTTCTTGGTTTGTGGCTCCTTCCTCCATCCTCAAAGGACATCACTCCAACTCTGCTTCCATCCTCATTTCTCTTCTCTTACTTTGACTGTTATCTCCCTCTTGTTAGAAGTCTTGTTCATAGGTAACTCACAGAGCCCACCTAGATAATCATGTATAATCTTCTCATCTCAAATACTTAATCACTTCTTCAAAGTCCCTGTTGCCATATAAGATAGCATATTCATAAGCTCCAGGGATAGATAATCTGACTGGCCCTATTAGTCTCTTTGTTGGGAAGATATCTCACAACAGTCCACATCATAGGTAGTAGGTAATCTTACAGATGACATATTTGACTCCCAGACCCAGACCCTGGTCCAGGTAAGTTGTGGTCAAATTTGGCAGGTTACATGACATAAAACACATTAACCTGTATGCAGAATTATGTTGACCATTTTATTCTGAGGGAACTATGGATATGAAAGGCATGCAAAGTCTAGTGGACTCTTCTAGTACGCAGATATTTCTTCATTGCTGACAAAATTGGTCATTCACCTCCTTGTCTGCTGTCCAATTACTTCTGAATGAGATGAGGACTGATTAGATGGAGAAGATCTTTCAAACTGAAGGAACATAAGGCAGGAAAACAAGAACACATGAGCAGGGTGATGCTTTCTGGGACATGTGAGCTGTTCAGTACCTTTGTCACATTGGAATTTAGGTGATCATGGAAGGCAGACACAGGGAGTTTGAGAGGTGGACAGCAGCTGGGGGAGAAAGACTGGGCATTTTAGCACATTCCTTCCACTGACACTCTGGAGTTATTTAAATGATGCAACATAGGTGGCATTGAGACGAGCTAAAACACTTGCGATGGTTCTTGTTGCATGCACATTGACAGGGTCAAAACATTAATAGGAATGAGAAAGAAGTTCTTAGGAAGTATAACAAGTCGTTAAGAAGAGGTATCACCAGGATGTAGTGCTTATGAATGAGGGAGGAATTTCTGTAATCTTTTATATGTTTATGTTTTTGGTGCTTCCATAAATAAAGATTGAAAATATACCAGAACAACAATTAAAGGGTGATGGCACATTATGAGATCAGGCTTTATTATGTTCCTTAGACTTACACAAACATTTTTAAGACTATGTCATTGAAGTTTATCCTCTTTTTCAATAAGAATGTGAGGCAAATCGATCAGGGAAATGAGGTAAATAGCTTTTTATCAAAGTATTACGCATACGATGCTTGTGACTAAGACAAATTATTGTAGTTGATAAAAAGTACTTGATGAAACTGTACTTGATGATAAAAAGTATGGACTCTTAACCAGGAGAAGGACTGTCTACAATGGTGTAGCCTGATAAAGAGTTCTAGCACATCCCTTCAGCCCTTAAACTCAGTTCTGTCCATTTCAGTAGTAGCCAGTTCAAGTTTAACTTGGAAACTATAAGGTAGTTAGTTATAACAAACCAGGTTCGTGTAGGCCAAGAAGCAAGAGAAGAACCTCACTATTTGGACAACAAAGAGGGAAGGGCCCAAAACTAATAACAAGCATTTTAAAGTGGTAAATGTAAGGTCTTGACCCCAAATCCCAAAAACCAACTGTACAAAGGATAGGATCACTTAGCAATAGCATGTGTAAAAGCTGTGGATTTTACTTGACAGCAAGATCAATATGAATCAATAGTGTGATGGTGTGATGTAGCTCCCACAGAGCTAACAGGAGCTTATATTTCATGATTGGAAATACAGTAACTAGACTGAAGAAGTGTAGCCAGACACCCAGGAGCCTGGGTACCACACATTGGGGTGTGTGGTCAAATTAAAATAAATTCAGAGAATGACAACCCAAGAACTGAAAATAATTTTTGTTGTCATAGGCCTACTACATACCTAACACTTCATAACTTCTTTACCTACATTATTGCCTTTTATAAATAAATAAATAAAAATATTGTAAGTGATAATGATGAAATACCTATGGGTGACATCAGGAGAGAGATCTGATTGTCACCCAAGAGGACTCTGGTGCAATTACACTAATGATCCGGTGTCTGATTCATGACCACACACTGGGTCAAAAAGTGGATTTGATCAGCACAACAAAGATGGACACATCTCTCAGAGATGACT
The DNA here is from genome assembly GCA_004363605.1 of Indri indri. Classification (NCBI taxonomy): domain Eukaryota; kingdom Metazoa; phylum Chordata; class Mammalia; order Primates; family Indriidae; genus Indri; species Indri indri. The sequence continues at coordinate 10,931 of RJWJ010032447.1, forward strand.
GAAGTCCACCAGTTCACAAAGCCAGGTTTTACCCAAATCAGCAGTTTAATAATCTTGAGGCAGAAAACAAACTGCTACAACAAAAACTAAACCTGATAAATGGCCAGGCATTTCTGCTTTCTGCCTGGCCACTGTCAGTATGACAGACAGTAAGTCAAATTGTAATCAGAAGGCAGGTTGATGCATCTATTGCCTTAATGGGACTAGATAAATGAAAGCCCTGGTTCCTCATACCCTCTCTGTGGAAAAGTGCTTATATAGGTACCACCATTGTTTATGCAACTAAAATGAAAGAAATATCCCCGAATAACTCCGACACACTGTTGATTAGAAGATTATCTCAATTTTAGAAATGTTACAGTGTGAACAAAATGATGAGTCCCTGATTTGATGGCAGGTACCTCACGGGTTGTGTACCCAGTTGTGTTGGTAGCACATTACCCTTTTATACCTGGGGAAACTTAGGTAAGGAATCTTTTCCTTGGTAGCAGGCTTACAGTCCATTTTTCCTCTGGCACTAGACTTCTGCTCTTATGCTATTCCATCCTGCTCTGAAGATTAGCAGATGAGGAGAGGCATCAAATGGAGTTTAGAATTAGAGTTTTGAGAAAAAAAAACTTAAGGAGAAGGTAATTACTATGTAATTGATATATACTGTTTCAAATTAAATGGGTGAAGAGGTAACTCTCTTGTTGTGTTCTTTATGTTCTTTGACTAAAACTACTTCAGACATACTGCCACCATCCTGGTGGATTGAAGGAAAATTAATCTTGGGCATAATTGGAGCTCTCTCCTTCCACAGGGTTACCTAAGAATCTGGGACACTCACTGTGTTATCTATTGAAGAGTAAAAGGTCCCTTATATTTAATCCCTTGTGGTTGCTAGAGATGTCTTCTCAGTAGAAGGTTATACAGTCCTTAAGGCAATGATGATTCTTTCCATGCCAAGCAGAATGCTCTGGTTCTGTGACTTCTCCTTCCTCAGTCCCAAAGTCCTTGCCCCCAGGCAGTGGGGCATGGTCTCCGACACTTACATACTGGCTCAATTAATTTAGGTATTTACAAAATACAAATATATACATATATATGCACACACACAAATATATATTCATGTGTGTGTGTTCAGGTAAATTTGCTTTGATACTGCAAACTTCCCTGCCCACAAAAATCTGGCTAATAATATGAAACAGGCTGTGGGTGAAAGGGGTCACAGATATAGTACAGTGAAATCATAAATTAACATTGATATGACATTATCTCATAATAGCTTTCTTCAGATATTTGAAAGATTTCCAGGCAGAAGGGGTTTTCATTTTTATTCCAAATATCTCCAAGGGGTAATATGAAACCAATGGATAGGATGAAAGTTACATGGATCATTTTGCCAGGTTATCGTTCTAACTTGTAAGGATTGGTGTTATTTATGAGTAGAAGCCTTTGGACCAATCCATTTATAGTCAGGCACATAGAAGACCCTTGGGAAATTGATAAGAACTGTTGGTTTGCATTAGCTTCCTTCTCAGATGTTGAGAATATCTAATTCATTTTTATCTCATAACTGATTCTTTTATTACTTTTGTTAATTCCTATCACTTGGCCACTTTACCTGGATTTTTTTTTCTGTTTTTTCTTTATTAATGAAAAGCCTATCCTTTTCCAGATGTCACCTGCCCCAAAGAACATGTTTTGTTCATTCTTTGCAAAAAGCTGACCAGTTTACCACACTTTTAGTATAATTTGTAGTATGAATTCTTCTGGAAGATAGACCTTTCTCATGAGCCACACCATCCATCACTTGACTTAAAAATAGTCTGATGTTGTATGTCATACGTTTGTTAAAAGTTTAGAAACTCCTGTTGTTCTAACCATCAAATATTTATTTTATTTTATTTTTGTTTCTGTATCTGATGGGAAAGTGTGAAGATTCCTAAATTCTTGATTATTTTGCTGTCTGAAGTTTTGCTCTATTTCAAATAAAGCCACTGGGAAGAAAGGAAAAGTGAATTAAGAAAAACTATTTAACATTTAATTTATATTTTATTCTTACAAATAATGAACTTACTTGAAGGTTCATATTTCATATTGAACCAATCAAACTTTCTTGTTATATTTAAGGAAGAAATCTCCTTTCAGTTTTAAAATTTCTGTAATTTGAGAGTTTATCATCCAACAAAACTAGCCCATTGTAAATCAGAGATATAAAATCACAAAGGCTATGAAAAGTTGTGTCAAGCATGAAATTAATACTTCTGAGACACTTTTATGAGAAATATATGAAATTCAAGAAGTTCCTTTGTTCCAGAACCCTGCACACTTTAGCGAAATAACTATAAATTTGTCTCTTTTAACTAAATGGAAATATTCATATTAACATTTGTATGCTGATAGTAAGTTTTATTACACATTAATGCTACATTTTAAAACTCTAAACAAGATTAATTTATTTTTACAAATCTTATTTTCCTGGGGTATGTACAATTATATCATATTTTATAGTAGAAACTTTTTGTTCTTTATCTTATGACTTTAATTCTAAAACTTCAAAATGTTTCATTATGATGTGCTTCAACTGTTTATAATATGTGACATACCATTGGTGTGAAATCCCTCCTGACTCCTTAAACCGTAATATAAAATTAAAACTAATAATACCTAAATTGTTTTTCCCTTTCTTTCATCCCTTTTTCTTTCATTCCTTCATTTTTTTCTTTTTATTTTGTATTTAAATTTTATCTACTGTCTTCCTTCTTCTCACTCACATATGCAAAGCAAGTATTTAATTTATGTTCTATACTTTAAATTAGGCCAATTTCAAGAAAATTCAGGATACATTATTAAAATCTTTTATTTGATAATTATTGATTACCTGACATGTACATTCAAGATATAGTCACTCATTTGTATTTTCTTTAAAATGTACATGAGTTGAGTTTTAATGTATGATATATGCATATATATTCTATATTTAAATCCATGTCAGAAGACATTGTGGAGTTAGAAATGTAGACTCCTTCTTGGCTAAAATTCTTGTTCTGTGTAAACTTAAACCCATTCATCTTCAGGTTCCACATTTGTAGCATGGGAAGGAACAATAATATCACCTCCTCTAAAGAAGAAAGAAAATAAATAAAATACACAGTATTTATATTTTACATAAAAATATAACCATATATAAATTATATAAAACCATATAATTATAGTTTCATAATTAAAATCAATATATTTTATAATATTTATGTATAAATATGTCCTTATATATTTAATATATTTATATTTTATTAAGTATTATATAATATAATATGTTATATATATATATAAACAAGTGCTTGGAATGGTATATGGCATATAATGAGTATTCAATGCATTTTAATTATAATAATGATCATTTCTTCATTTCTTTGACTTTACCCCTTTTCTTTCCTCTTTCTCTTCTTCCCTATACCCTTACCCCCTTCCAAGTACACAGATAAAGTTATACCAAATAAGAGTACACATAAATTTGTCTGGTGGCCAAAGGAAGTATTCATAAAGTTATAGTACATTAAAATGGCTTTTGAAGCTGACAACTGTCTTCAAGAATAAATAACTGTCATAGCCAAGAGGGAGCCTTTTAAATAAAGACTACTGCAGATGAGACTTGCAAAAAATCTTTTAAAAAAGAAAATAAAATAAGCAGTAGAAATGAACATGTGTCCTCAACATTTTATAAATGTTTATCTTTACCATGTTTGTTTTATTTCTTCCTAATCATGGGAGGCAGTTGGTCTTCAAAGAACCTTGTTTCCTTTTGTTCATGCCTTTGTATAACACTCATCCCTTGAGTGTGTCTGAACTTATTGACTCACCCTAATACATGCAATACACCAAAAGTGTTCGTTTGTTGTCAGCAAGATTAGGTTACAAAAAAGACTTTGCCTTCTGTCTTGCTTGCCTTCTTGTGTTCTTTTTCTCCTGCTGAGGGAAGCCAGTTGCCACGTTTTGAACTGGCCTATGGATATGACCAGTGACAAAGGCTGATGACTCTGGAAACCAGCCAGCGAGAATCCACTAACAGCCCTGTGCATGAATTTATAAGCAAATTCCACAGTTGAGCCTTAAAGTGTTTGTAGCAACAGCTAACAGAATGATTGTAGCCTAGCAAGAGATCCTGAGCCCAAGGCACCCATAGAAGCTATGAAATAGATTTTGGATTTTTTTAAGCCAGGAAGTTTCGGAGTAATTTGTTATGTAGTAAAAGATAACTAATAAATTACAAATATAGTGTCTTTTTGGCATTGATTAGTAATAAAATTTTTTAAAAAGAAAAATTCTGTATGCTTTTTTGCAGATGATATGAATGATATAAACTAGATAAGCTGGAATAACAGCTCAGTACTCTATCTGGAACTATGTCACATTATTGGATCAAGAAATTACATAATGGTATAAAAATGCCTTTCAGTTTAAATGTGGACTGAATTAAAATTGAATTAAATTGAATAGAATAAAATGGAATGGGATGGAAGAAATAAAATAGGAGAGAACAGAATAGGAAATATCTACTTGTTTTGTAAGTAATCAGAATAAGTGTTGGCAGTGTGTGCATATGTGTGTGTCAAAGGTCCTAGGGACATGCACACATTCAGTGGTTTGCTGGAAGGACTTCAGTAGTCAGAGACAGTTGTGGTCTTTATTAATTTATTAATAAAGGTAATTTATTAATGCAGTAGAACATACATTTTAGGCTGAATCTGGAGAAATCTAGGTACAGACTTCCTGTGTTCTCCTCAACCCCTGTACCCATTACACAGACACAGAAGTCACACAGGATGCGTTTCTTTCTCTAGCACCATGTGCCATGTTTCCACCCAGGAAACTGAGATTCAGAGTCCAAGGATTTTATTGGGGGTCAGTTATGTAGGAGCAACAACCAACCACAACTATTCAAATTTCAGACGTCAAGAAGGAAAGCAGGTGTTCAATAGATCAAGTTGGAGAAAACCCTCAGGTTCCAGGCTGCCAGCCAAGGGTCAAGCCCTCAGATGGGCTCTTGGGAAAATAGGAACTTCAGTCCTGCTGTGTTAACTCATTCCCCAAACTGTGTGTGTATACATTTGCATATTGCAAACTGGCAGATTTTTCTCTTCATATCAAGCCTGGAAAAACCCTTAATAATGGTCCTTTTTCGGATCAATTCATATGTCATCTCTGAATTTTTTCTTAATTTCTTCTTCTAAACTTCTACACCATACTATTTACACCGTGACAAGGGAATATGTTAGAGATTCTTACACCTATTATAATTATACCTGTCCATTTTTAGATGCCCCATTAACCTAATGCTTTGTCAGAATTGGCATTAGACATGATCATGTCTGTTCAATGCTCTGTTAGGATACACAATGTAGTCATTGCTTTCCCCTTTGAGTAGGTATTGGCAAACTATGACTTATGGGCTAAATTTAGACCAGTGACTGCTTTTGTAAATAAAACTTTAATGGAAGACAACTTCATCCATTTGTTTATGTATTGTCAATGGCTGTTTTCACACTACAACCACAGAGTTGAGTAGTTGTAACAGAGATTTCACAGCCCACAAAGACAAAAATATCTGTTCTCTAGCCAGTTAAAAAAAAGCTTTCCAAAACCTGGATGAAAGAAAGCAGAATAGTTTGCTCAAATATTAAATAAATTGTTTAACATTCTTAGAAAATAAAAGGTGATTGATAAAGAAAACTGATATGACAGTAATAAATTTTCTTCCTGATATTGTTACTTATTTTCCTCATAGATGATACTTGTCAAGCAACTGTGATATCATTACATGGTTGTTTCTCTCAAAGATTCCCCAGTAATATTAATGACTGTCTTGTATGGTATTGGCTTAAGCCTCCTCTAGAACTAAAGTTCTACTATCTGCCACTTTTACATACTGATCATAATAAATAGATATTAAGAGGAAATAAGTAATTATCAATTAATAATTAGTTTCCCAAAAATTCTGTTAATCCAAAAGTCCGAAAAATATTTGGTAAACATAACCAGAAGTGGTAGAAAATTCAGATTTCACAGAATTATTAATAAATTTTAAAGCAATGGTCTACATGAAAATCCAGAATGTGTAAAATTTGTCATCTTCATCCTCTCCTCAATAAATAAAAATAATTTAAAGGATGAACCAAATTTATAATCTGTGGCAATTGACTCTCGAGAATTTAAAACTATCCCCAAACAAGAATAAACCATCCTCAAAGCAACAATGAAAGATTCCTTGATCAAAGACCCTTAAAGTGGGTGGGCATGAAGGGTAAAGAAACAGAATCACCATGCTTTTGTGCAGGGGATGCACAAGTGAGAAGAATTGTAACCTGTTCCTTTGATATGAAAGATAAATATTAAAAGCTATTTCTGCCATGCCAGGGATCATGGAATTTATCACATAGGCCAGTGTTCTGCAAACTGCATACTATTCTAAAAGTTTGTTTAAATTTAAGAAAAACTTATAAAAATAGGTACAACAGCACTGTGAATGTAAACTTCATATCACTTACCCTACATGAAAGCTATATATAAAATTAATATTTTGAAACAATATTTTAAAATTTTAATTGGAAATTGTTGCCTGCCAATATCTTCGAGACTGAAAACCTACTTTTTGGCACAGCAGGAAAATAACAAAGTTCATCTGGGGCTGGGCTATATTGGGTCTTCTAGTAAGGATAAGGGGGTGGAGTGAAGCGGGGTGAACTGGTAGGTTGATGGGTTTTCCATATACGTAAGAAGCTATAATAGTTTTAATTTTGGAAATTTTAGTAGGAATTTGGGAAATATTAAGGAAGGAAAAATTAATAGCACTCGGTGGTGACCAGTTTAATCAGAATGGGTGGGTAAGCAAGAGGGAAGGGTATGGGTAGACGAGTCTTTGTGCGCTGTGGGAAATATATGAAGTAGAGAAAGTTAAGGAGAAGGAGAAAGTGTAAATGTGAATGAGAAAGTTGCAAAATATAGAAAGACACTGGAAATTCAAGTCTTGGAGTCAGGACAGAGGCTTGCTCTATCAAGAAAAATACTGTACTATAGAAAGAAGCCTTTAAGTTGTAATGAAATCCTACCCGTAAATCTGCTAGTAATAGAAAATTATTTGTATAGAAAGATGAAAAAAGGGAAGCATGTTGTTCTTTGAGAAAGTTTACAATGTTAAGATATATCTCGTGGTATATCTTGTGAACAAAATAAATGGTAGTTAGATTATATACTGTAGGTGGATTCACAATGTAAAAGTAAGAAATATAATAAAATATAATTCTTAATGCAAATATATTGAGAAAAAAAATAATGAGGAGTGCCTCCATTCTCTCTCTCTCTCTCTCTCTCTCTCTCTCTCTCTCTCTCTCTCTCTCTCTCTCTCTCTCTCTCACACACACACACACAGTAGGAGAAATTCTTCCAGTGAGTGACACATAAATATATATTTATGATTTAAAAAGCATTTGAAATGATTTATCAGTAGAGAACTGGTCCAGTTCTGATGGGCAAAAGCAGGGAGGAGGAACACAATAATGTATGATGATACGATTCAAGTCTCATTGCGAGCACACATCTTGCTTACTCAGATGATACTT
>RJWJ010032448.1:0-18529 GCA_004363605.1 Indri indri
TTAAGAGAGAACACAATAAAACGAATAAAGATTTACCAAAAATTCTCAGGAAAAAAGTTAGAGAACATACATAATGAATAAGAAATGAGAATGGGGAAATAATCACATATAGACAGAAAATTAAAATATTCCTGTGAGATGACTTTGTTCAACTCTGCACAAATAAACTTGAAAATATACATGAAGTAGACAATTTTCCAGGAAATTATGCCTTTACAAATTGGCCAAAGATGATATAGAAAATCTGAAAGAACAGTACTGTATGAGAAGTAGAGGGATTGCCAAAGAGCGTCCTTCTCAAAATGACTGCCCTGGGGAGTTAAAAATGCTATTTAAGCTGTTCTGTTTTAATGATATTTAAAGTGTTTTGGTGCATATAAAAAGAAGAAATGCTTGGTAATTATAATTTAATAAAATGAGCATAAAAGTGATAGTATTAAAACATAAAAAAGACCCCAAAGAAAATTATTAGTCTAAATCTTAAATATAAACAAAGAAAATTTAGCAAGAAGTATCATCTAATAAAAAGACATCAATTAGTTGAAGTTTACATTTATTTAATGTAAAAATTAAATATATTATCAGAATATATTTGTTTTTATTTAGGACTCTCATGTGACCAGATGTGGTCTATGAAATAAATGCAAGATTATTTTATACTAGGAAATTTACTTATACGGTTCGCCATGGTTATGATGTAAAGGTTAAAAATAACTTCCTTATATATTGCTAAGACATTTAGGAAAATAGGACAATTTTAAAAACAAACAAAAACCTTAATAAAATAGGACTATCTCAGTATGTCCTAAATACATTTTATTTCTCCCTTCTTCCCCCATCTTTCTCTCTCTCTCTCTCTCTCTCTCTCTCTCTCTCTCTCTCTCTTTCCTTCTTTCCTCCATAGGGAAACAGAGGAAGCCTCTAGAGGGGAACAGACATGTGCCCTAAGAAGAGATGTAAGAAATTAACGGTGGGAAATGATCAGTATATATATATAACTTCAACCCCAATAATGTGGGATAATTAGGCTCATCATGTCATATTCCTAGTTGATTCCATTATGGAAAATAAGTTAAAATATATCCATACTTTGGTATTGAACTGATAGGGTTGGATAAGGAACACTTAATTAGGTAAGATGTTTGATGGGAACACTTACCATTTCAAAGAAAATTATGAGACAAATTTAAAAGGTTTCTAACTCTTGGTAGAGCTCACTTTCTTATAATACAGATTGGGGAAAATAGTATAGCATGAAATTGCTTTACACATCTGTCAAAAGCAAACTAAAATGATTATATCCTATTTTGTGCTATCCTATTTTGAACGTTGAAGTTTTTTTTTTTAATATCTGGAATCATAATCTTATTTCTGTGACAGCATGATACCAGTTCCACTTTAATGTAATGTAAAAAATAAAGAATAATTTAAAGGAGTTAACACAAACTAGAAGTCTTATTTTAGTAATGAAATGAATTGGACAAGGATGAAAAGAAAAAGACACTAAATAACGAAAGTATTATGGACAATGCTCGCATACTGGTGTCATATATACACATGCAGTCAGGATGTGAGAATGTTTAGCATTACATGTTCCATTAGAAAGACAGCATCTCTAAGTAGTATGTAAAGCATGTTTGACATCATGGTCACATGTTAACAGTTTAATATAACTGTACACACTATTAAAATATCTAAAATATCCTTCATCCTTTAAAATTTCTGTAGCACTAGCTAATCCTTTCCTAGGAAAAGCTCTCTAATTCTAATTTATTTTTATCTACAATTGATCAACATGAAGCAATGGGAAATTACTATGGAGTAGAAATAAATAAATGTGCCGGATTGTTAGAGGTGTCGATTTGGTGCCATAGAAGGTGCTGAGGTGTGGAAGGAAGCCTTCGCAGAGCATGTAATGACAGATCTTTATCTTCAAAGGGGAGTCAGTCCTCTTTCAATAAGAGTTATCCACGCATCCGTCAGGGAAACAGAAGGGGCATTATCAGCAAAGTGAGCAGAAGCACAGAGGTGTGAAATAGGCTGGCTTGTCAGGGGCACTGCAGGCAGTTTGGTATGAGGAGAATAAAGGGTCCAAGGAATGATGCATTGAAAGACAAGACTGAGGAGCAGATAAGGGCAAGAGGGCCTTTGGTGCCATACCAAGAATTATGACCTTTATTCACAGTAAAATGTGTAATGAATGACTTTAACTAGCACAGGATATAATATTGGGGTTTAGGAAGTCAATTTGCTGATAGTATGGAGGACGGAAAGGAGGAGTGTGCGATTAGAGGAAAAATAGCCTCTCAAAATCATTCCAACAAATGATGAATACCTGAATTAAGGCAACAGAGATAAACATGCAGAGGAAAACTGAAGTGTAAGTGATGCTGTGGATATAGAATACACAGAACTTGGCGGTTGATGGAATATTAGGAGAATATGCTAGGACACAGGTGAATAATCTAAATTTCTGTCCTGGGTGATTGGGTGGATATTGTTTCTTTCATTAGCATAAGCAATACAAGATAAGGAGGTTCTGGAGAAATAAGATGAGTTTATTTTAGTCAAGTGATGCGAAGGATGTGGGACATCCAGCAGGGCAATCGGAGCTCTGTAGAGAGATCAGACTCAGAGAGAGATTCGTTCACTTCGGGACAGGAGTCACAAAATTTATTAACAAGTCCTTTGATGAATAATAAATGCCGGGAACAATATTATTCCTCTGGATGTTCCAAGTGCCAGGATTGTGCTAGTCTAAATGCAAACTCTTTATTGCATCTACAAGGCCCTGACTCATTTGCCCCTTCCCTGTCTCCAACTTTATTTCTCCCAACTTCTCCTTCCTTACCCTATGCCAGCCACACTGGCATTCTTTCAGCTTCTCAAGCAATGCTTTCTGGTTACAAAATGTGCCCACTCCTTCTGCTGAAATTCCCCATCTTTCCCATTCCACCTCTGCCAAACCAAAGCAAACCAAAACCCTCAACATGTTGACTCTTTTCCATCCTCTAGGTCAAAGACATCTCACTTGATATTACCATCCAACGTAGGTTCCACCACCCTCTTATTTCAATTTCTTAATTTTTTCATTCATAACCTCTATTAATTTATAATTATTTCCTTTTACAAACTTTCTCGCTCCTATTAGACCAGACAATAAACTGTATGTGGGCCGGAGCCTGCTCTGCCTTTTACACTGTTCTACCTTGAAGCCTTAGAGCAATGCTGGACATGTGAAAACAATTCAATAAATATTTTTGAATAAAGGAATAAAGGAATGAAGACATAACCATGGATCTAATCATTATAGAGGAGAAAAGGGTACAGATCATAAAATTTTCCTGGCTTAGTTTAGGTAACTATCCAATATCTAAACACACTATTGATAGATTTCTATTTTTCTCCGTGCAATAGGCCTAATAATGAGACCCGGAAAAACCCACAGGCTTTCCTAGGTTTAAAACCAGTATTGAGATTTGAGTTGTATAACCTTAAACTAATTGCTTACTTCCCTAAATTTCAACTTCCTCATCATCAAATGGGGCAAATAATACCTGTCTTATGAGTTTCAGTACAAGTTGAATGATAAAAGCATTCAGTTCCTGTTCTAGATCCTGACTCTCAGGAAATAAAGGCAATTGGCATTCTACTCACACACCTGAAGCAAACAAACTGCGATCTGCTGTAACAGGTGACAGTGACTGTTTTATTTCTAATTTTAACTATAAAAATTTCCAATATTGGCAAAATTAGAGAAAATATATGATGAATCACCATGTACCTACCAAGTAGCTTCAACAAATACCAGCTCATGGTTAAGGTTATTTCATCTATAACCCACTTACTGTATCTCTTTTAGATTATTGGAAGCAAATCTCAGATATCAGATCATTTTATGCAAGTTTTTACATATATGTGTAAAACATATGTTATGTTTTAAAACCTATCCACATTATCATGTCACATTTCAAAATAACAATGATTTCTCAATATAATCAAATATTCAGTCTGTATGGTCAGTATTCAAATGTTGCCAGTTATAACACACACACACACACACACACACACACACACACACATATGTGTAGTTAATTACTACCAGGTGTAGAACGGGGTTTCTTTTTTCCCCCCCAGCTTTCCTGAGGTAGAATTGACAAATACAAATTGTATATATCCAAAGTACATAACATGATAATTTGATATTCATATACATTGTGTAATGATTATTGTAATTGAAGTAATGTTTCCATCACCACATAGTTACCATTTGTGGAGAAGGGGATAATGAAGAAAAAATGCAAGTTCCCCACCACACAAAGAGGAACACTGTGCTGTGCTAGCCTGGAGCGCTCAACAAAACTATTACAAAACAGATTAAACAACTGCCAAAAGATAGGAGGCGCAAGAGATGTTCCTCGGCACTTTCTTGAGGCAGAGGTAACCAGTATAAACTAGCCCTGACTGTTTTAGAACTGCTTTAGCTGACCTGTAATACCCTTTAACTAACAGTGATACTGAAATCTCTACCTAGTGGAGAATTATAATACTATTAACATAACATGGGTCGTATGAAGGCATACAATGATTGTACTGGGAGTGCTTGACTTATTCCAATGCGGACATGCAATGATACAATGTAGGAGCTCTGCCTCACTGGGCGGGAAGAGATTTAAGGGGAAACCATGGGTAGGAAGTATGGTTTTACTTTCCAAAGAACATTGAAACCATATATGTGTGGGCTTATGTTTGGAATCTCTATTCTGTCCCGTTGGTCTGTGTATCTGTTTTTATGCCAGAACCACATTGTTTTGATTACTATAGAGCAATGTTTCTATATTAATTCCTTCCAGGCTAAAGGAACAATGGCCTTCAATCAAGGCACACATCATCTTGTTGCATCCTCATGGGGAAGGAAGTTGGAGTTTAAGTAAATAACAGCCTCACTGTCCAGCCACACTCTGATCTCCTGTTGGACTCCTCATTGGCTGAAGCCAACTGGAAGCCCCAGAGCATGAAAATCCTGTTGATGTATTCAATGCAGATCAGCTCCCCAGTAGAGCACAGGATTAGAAGGGGTAAAATATGGATCTGCAGGGGCAAACATCAGCATGTCAGTGATACATGCAACCCTTCCAGAATTTACACGCACATGCACAAACAAGCAACTACACATACACACCTTATCCTCTTCACTGAACTATTACTTACATAACACAAATGCTGTTCTGAACCTGTTCCTTAACACAATGAAGTATTTGGGAGCATACAGATTAAAGTGGGTCATAGGAATATTTGGGAAGAAAGACTGCAAAGTAGAGTTTAAAAAAATGGAAAATAAACCCTTTGCAATTTCAGCTTCATCACCTCAACAAAACATGATTACTTGCTGCAAAAGACGATGTAGATTGCCTTCCTCCAAAACATCCGTAGTTTCATTGTCTTTTTCCTTTCTCTATTATGTCTGAAAAACCCAAAACACTCATCTAGATTCTCTTGCAGCTAGGCAGGGTCATGTGACATGATTTTAGTGCTGTAAGTAGAAGAGACTGGGTTGGGACTTTGAGAAAGTTTGAAATGGGATCGACAACTCTAGCATCATATTCTTTGACTTTTTCTCTTTCCTCTGTTTTCTTGTTTGACAGGCCAATGTAGCGCCTAGAGAAACAGCAAACATATTGCAAGCATTAGGATGAAAGCCACCCACTGAGGGTAGTGGAGCAGGAAGAACGGAGGAGCCTGTGTTCTGAATGACATCCTTGAGGAATGTCATCACACCTAGGCTGCCACCTCTTATTTTGAGGGAATAAAAGCCCTTACCTATTTAAGCTGGTGGAAGATCTACATTCTGTCACTTGAAGTGAAAAACCTAAAAAGTTTCCTGGTTAACATGCTTGCTGATTTTCTTACTTTTAGCAAGAACTATTCATCAAAAGGTTAGGCTGTTGGCAGGTAGCCAGGGGACACTGAGATGCCTCTTAGATTTTTTAATTCTTTGGGGGTATGTTGGTGTTCATTCTAACCACCTGTATTTTAATACTATAGAAAGCGTGAAGGAATATGGTTTATTTACACTGTATTCATTGCCTAAAATAAAGTTTGGGCTAGATACCAGATGCTGCTACTTCTTATAGCAACTTTAACCACAACTATGACAATTAAAATAGTTATCTGAGCTATCTCCCAAAGGTTAGAGAGCTAGTCCTTCAAAGAGAATGCATCACTGTGATTCTATAGAATTTAGGAAAGTAGGGCTTCATATGTGAAAGCAAAAAGAAAAAAAAAAATCTTCCTTTTGGGAGAGTTTCCACATATCCTTTTGCTACCTCCTTTATGCCCTCATGATTTCTCCCAGTAAAATTAAAGGTGCAGTTCAATAATATAAGACTTTCCATGGACTCAAGGGATAGCAATTCTAGATCTTTCTAATTTAGTGCTTCTTCCTCAAATGTCATCTGGCATCTGGTTAAAGATTGCTCTTGAAGAAGAGGAATGCATTTTATACTTAATTTAAAGAATACATATATTTTAAAATACTTTTTAAAATCTATGTTCTAGAGTTGCTCAATTCTCAAAACTGGAATTTTTATGTCATTCTTTCACCTTGTTTACATTATTGTTTTTGTCAATTTTCATATCTATAACCCTTTTTACCTACTTTTTTCTTTAACGTAAGTGGCATAGAAGAAAAATAGTATATACAGAGGCAAAACTGTTGATTTCTAGTCCCAGTTCTACAATGATCACCTTGACCACAGCGTGTCTGACCTTGACAGGGGATGTACTGGAATCCTACCTAGGTGAGGCACAGTGCTACCATTCTGGTTGGCAAGAGAGGATTAAAGATTTATTGGCATGATGCCTTATTTATATTTATGTTGGAGATTGAGGGAAGGACTAAAGCCCTCCTTAATTCTACTTTGCCCACCACTGGCTCTCTGAGTCTTCGTTTCCTCATCTGTAAAATACAGAGGCTGACAGAGTAAATAAACCATATTTCTTAACACTTCCTATGCTATTCAAATATAGGTGGCTAGAATGAACACCAACAGACTCTCAAAGGAATATAAAATCTAGGAGGCCTCTCACTGTGCCCTGGCTGCCTGCCAACAGCCTATGAGCATTTTAAAATTCTGATTTTTTGGCTGTCTATTATTTTATTTCCTAAATTCCATCATATTTCCACCACTTATAAACTTCTGAATCCAACGTTTATTTCCCTCTTGTTGAGCCACTGCCTAAACTGCCCCTTCCGTAAAGAGTCACTACCGTATTATTGCTATGCTAAAGCCATTCATTCCTTAAAGCTCTTTGATTTCATGTGATTACTCTAGGCCATTTATATATATTTTATTTTTTTTGTAATGTTTGATAAGTTGCAGGGAAATTGTCATATTAAAATATTGTGCAATGGCTCCAATGCATGTTTACCTGATTTTTAAGAATGAAAAGTACTTGGAAAGTTGTACACTACTAATTAATAAAACAACCATTTCTTTGGCTTTTTTTATGTGTCGAGGACTGTTTCCAGATGGTTTTACACATATTATGTTATTTATATTATGTTATTTAATGTTTCCACCACAAATATTCCTAGTTGGTAGGTAGTAGTCCCTTTTTCACAGGTGAGAAATCTGAGGCTTAGGTGAGTTGAATACCTCATTCAAGGTCATGTGGGTAGTGAATGGAATCATTCTGATTAAAGCCTCAATCTCTTTGACTCCAAACACATGGCTCTGCTTCTCCCTAGGCTATGCCACTTTTTAATGCATGCATCCGCTGGTGTCCTTGTAAAAATGGGAAATGTGGACATCCAGAGACATGCACACAGGGAGAACACCAGGTGACGATGAAAGCGGTGATAGGGGTAATGCTTCTACAAGGCAGGGAATGCCAAAGATTGCCAGCAAACCACCATAGCTAGGGGAGAGCGTGGAGCAGATTTTCTCTCACAGCCTCAGAAAGAACCACCCCTGCCCACACCTTGATCTTGGATAGCAGCCTCCAGAACTGTGAGATAACAGATTTCTGTTGTTTAAGCCGCCAAGTTTGTGGTATTATTCACAGCTGCCCTAACAAACTGATGTAGAAAGAAAGTGGGTCTCTACAGGTGGAATATGGTACCCCATGTTGTTTTTGTCTGTTGTTTAATGAAAAGTCCCTAAAGTATTCCTTACCTCTGAGCTCTTGTCCCCTCCTCCCCAGACATAGCTTTCCTTTTCTATCATTATCATACATTTGCATTTTTAAGCTAGTGTTTGGGTTACCCAGCCATCTGGGCACCAGGAAAGATCAATGAATGGTATTCAGTTCTTTCAAACTTGAATAGACCTACTGTTGTGGCTTTCTGGGTCTTGGGAGGAAAAAAGTTGAAAAAAAATAAATAACTTGTCTCCCCAAAGTTACTCTTCCCCAAAATTCCAAACTGATAAAGAGCTCGTCAGTTTTGTGGTTTTATGATTCTCTCACATATATATATATATATATTTATACACATATGTATGTATGTGTGTATATATACATATATATGTATATATGTTACATATACATATATATGTTATACACATACATGCACACACACACACACACACACACACACACAGATATCCATTTAATAAAGCCTAAGGATAATCCTTCCTCTGGCCAGACTGGAGAACACACACTTCTGTGGATATCACTGCTATTTTAATATCCTCTTAGATTTTTTGCTATTCCTATCCAGTTACTCGGTATGATATCTGGCTATGACCAGTGGAACTGAAGCCCTGACTATCAGCATGCCTTCTGTTGCATGTAGTTTGTATACCAGTTTTCCTTTTAGGTAGATGACACATGTTGTAATTTACTGCTCTCTCAGAAAGGGGCACCAAGACTAACAGGAAATCTATCTTCAATTTTTAGGTAACAAATTTATTAGAAAATAGATGAAAAGTATAATAGAGGTCTGAGTGACTTTTATTGTAGAAGGACCAGGATGCTTTATCAAAGCAAAAAAAAAAATTGAACTGGACAAAGTTAAATGTCAAGGAAGATTATATTCAAGCCTTCGCAACTTAGTCTGAGCTCACCTCTAAGAAGGAATGGAGAGTTTTTAAGAGCTGAGGTGGAGGGCATGACAGGGCACCTGTGTCTGATAATTGGCCTGACCCAAAGGAAAATACACCTTCTTGTGTCTTCATGACAGAAGGTAGTTTTATAATTTGGAGTAAAGTGCCCTCTGAAGTTAGGCTCCTACGCTCCCACAGAAACTGAAAGACAAGGGTGCTATCTTTCCTGATGATTACATTTCAAAGGGATGGCTCCCAAGTCCTTGAGAAAGATGGTTCAGGGACAGTTCAGGGTTGTAATGCTAGCCAGAAGCATTTTAAAAGATTTACATCTCAAAGAAGCGGAGAAAGAATTTACAATTACAAGTTTTCTAAGTAAATTCTTTAAGGAAAGGAAGGTCAGGGGCCTAGAGGCAAGAAGAAATATAGCTAAACTATAGTCAGGCTGAGGGAAATATCCAGACCCTCTTGGTCACCTGATATGCATGTGGGTAGATGGTTCACCACTCAGGTTTATAATTGTGAAGTTGGCAGCGCTAGGAGGCATTGGAGACCGCAAATGCAGCTTTCTTGAAATCAAGACCAGATGTGCTTATTTCAAATGTTCCATCATCTTTCTGGGCCTCAAAATCCCAACGTAGAAAATAAATACTTGAACAAATTTTCTGAACAGCTTGGAGTTCTAACTTTGCCTGTCTCTGGTGTAGTCAATTCTTTAGTCCTAAACTGAATGTGTGCTCATAGGACAAAATTCTAGGATCCTTAGAATCAACTGTTGGCTTTCTGCTATGAAGCATCCAGTAACAATTTGCCTTGATGCAATTAACCAGGTAATTGACAAATCTCCTGGATGAATCAGTGATTCCCATATTGAGTTGATCACCAAAAACACTTGGGGATTTTTTTTTTAATTTTTTTTATTTCAGAAAATTATGGGGGTACAAACATTTTGGTTACCATGTTATGACTGCCACATCCCAACCATGATTTGAGACGTGCCCTTACCCCCTACAATGCTCACCACGTCCATTAGTTGTCAGTTTACCCACCCCCAATCCCGCTACCCCCAAAGAATATTACTGCTGTGTGAGCACCTAGTGTTGATCAGTCAGTGCCAGTTTGATGGCCAGTACATGTGGTGCCTATTCTTCCATTCTTGTGATACCTCACTTTGGAGGATAGGCTCAAGCTTTATCCAGGAGAATATAAGAGGTGCTAGATCACCATCGTTTCTTATAATTGAGTAGTATTCCATTGTATACATATACCACATTTTATTAATCCACTCATGGATTGATGGGCACTTGGGTTGTTTCCACATATTTGCAATTGTGAATTGTGCTGCCATAAACAAACATTTGTGTGCAGATGTCTTTATTATAGAACAACTTTCGTTCCTTTGGGTAGATGCCTAATAGTGGTATTGCTGGATCAAATGGTAGTTCTACTTGTAGGTCTTTGAGGTATCTCCAAATTCTTTTCCACAGAGGTTGCACTAATTTTCAGTCCCCCAGCAGTGTAAGAGTGTTCCTTTCTCTCCATATCCTCACCAGCATTTGTTGCTTTGGGATTTTTTGACACAGGCCAATCTTACTGGAGTTAGGTGGTATCTCATTGTGGTTTTGATTTGCATTTCCCTAATGATTAAAGATGTTGAGCATTTTTTTTTATATGTTTACTGGCCATTATTCTGTCTTCTTTTGAAAAGTTTCTGTTCATGTCCTTCACCCATTTGTTGAGGGTTTTTAAAAATACAAATTCCTAGACTCCTGTCCTGGATATTTTAGATATTCTGATTTTATAATATAAATTCAAGGTGGCTGCAGAGAATGAAAGTTTTTGCAAAACACCACAAGTTACAAATAATCAGACATATTTGGGAACTAGCGGATGAAGTTAACATTGTGGTGACAACATGTCACATAAGGTAATCATGTGATATGATATAGAATTCATTGCCATCTATTTGAGTTTCTATAGTAATTTTTTAATCTTTAGTGTTTATTGAATAAATTAATTCAACTAGTTAGTACACCAGAGAAAAGCAAAGACACTTTATTAAAAAGTCACTATTCATAATTACTCATACAGGCTTTTGGTTTCACAATCTAATATTCCCCAAATAGAATTTACCAAATGAACAACAACAAAAAACCCTGACCTACTGAATTTGCTATAAATTCACTAACGTCTTTTTAAGCAGGAGGAATAAGTGAATGGCTTTGACCTGCCTTTTCAAACCACCCAGCCTGAGGCCTTTGGTTTGGTGAACAAACCAAAAAGTAGCTGCTTCAGAGAGGGGCAAGACTTCCAGCTCCTTCCTACAGACTGAATTCCATTAGTGTGAGACTTTGAAACCACATCTGTTTTTCCTTATGAAATTCAAACAATTGCCTAACCTCTTGGCTCTTAAGTAAAATGTGTAAGGGCTCACATGACAACACTTTGTTGTATATAACAAATTTGTTACATTTAAACTGTTTTGCAAAAAAAGGAAAAAAGAGGAATAAATAAATAGCTGTAACACATCTGGTTAGGATCTGCAGAAGGCTGCATTTTTTTCCATGTCTCCAAAAAGTTTGTTCTATCTGTCACCCATTATTTCATTTGAGTTCCTGCAGGCAGCAAATTCACAAGAAGTTCTGTGTATAGAAATACAGTGTCTGGATCCTAGTGTGACTTCCTGTTTGGCTGAAGCTGAGCTAGTCCATGGATATACAGAAAGCAGCTGTAACAATCTGTGTTTAGAGTAGAGCTGTTGGGTAGACGCACAGGCAACTCAAGGGAACTGCAACGTATCTCTGTTGAAATGTCACATGTTGTGTGAATTAGTCCAAAATTTAATTCTAGATGTTCAGTAGGGTTGCATAAACAACAGAGAGGAGAGTAAGGTGGGAAGATTCAGGAAAAAAAAAATCAATACTTTATAGTTTTGAGCAGATATATGAAATTATGTACCAGAATAATTGAATCTATCTTGCTTTAATGAGGGGATGGTGTATAGGCACAGTAAAGGTTTATAAGACTAAGGTGAAGAGGAGAATTTAAGAATATATAGAATGGAAAACTTTAACCACTTAAAACTGAGGAATCCAGATATTTGAAGCATTATACTTGTTGAATTAATTACATGAAAATAAATATTGATTAGTCTTATAACTACTTCCTTTACATTTTTCAGCATATAAAATTGAATGCAAACAGACAAGAGAAAATATATAGTCAAGATAATTTAAAATAATGGATATTGTGCAAAATCTCAGAGAACATACATGAGAGACAATAATGACTTCATTTCAAAGGTCATAAAACTTTAATAACTTAAGTTTTATAAGCCTATCTAGTCTTGGCTAGTATTTATTGGACATTTGGTATATGTTAGACAATATTCTAAATGTTTTATCTGAATTAATTTAACTCCCACTGCATTGCATCATAATGGGATTGCAATACCCATTTTACAAGTGAGGAAATCAAGGTCAGGGTAATCAATATTTTGAACAAAGTTAAAAACTTGTAAGTGACACAGCTGGGGTTCACTCTCCAGGCTCTGAAACTCTGTCCCTAACTTGTTTCTAGGTTCTGAATTATGTATGCATGAATTATGTAAATTCAAAACTTCATTCTAATTGTTTAAACTCAACCAGGTCACCCAGAAGGCAAAAAATGTTTTTATTTCATGCTCATAGCAAACCAACACTGCTTTGACCAGTATTCTGTCTACCATGTATCTATTAATATTTGTGGGAAGTGGTTGGTGATTAAAAAAAAGCTCATATTTTTTTATGACAAAAGGTTTCTATGAAAAATTGTCAGGGAATGGATTTAATTATTTAGCAAGTGAATGATTCAGACGGCGGCTATCTAAATCATTGAATCCTAGATTAAAATGCAAACTGACAGTAATGGCTAGCATGCCTAAAGTACAAAAAAATGAAGGGAAAATTTTTTTATTAGATAGACATTTCAGTCAGTTAATTGAGTTGGCTAGCTTTTTTATTTTTTTCATGGAGTTGCCTTGTTGGTTTGCCATTTGTGCTGGTGTGATATAAACACAGTCTGAGTGTTAGTATACAATAACAGATAAAATTTTATGTAGTTCTAAGCATGTTGAACTATAGCAGTATAAAGATAGAAAGGTCCTTATCAGTCATTGAACCCTGCCCAATATAGACTCTCCCCCCAATAATAATGTATAATCTAATATTCTCATTAAACATGCAAGGAAACTGAGGTGAGGTGAGCTCATTTAAATGATTTAAGGCTAGAGAGGTGTTAGACGTTAGACTTCCCAATTTTCAGCCCACTGTTTTTGTTTTAATCATGTTCTTTCACAGTGATCTCTGCTTTACCATGTTAGTTACTTATACAATCATCTACCAAATAATGACAAAATGGGAAAGGAAAAACTATCTGTATATCAAGAGAGGTAACCAGGTGTAATCAAAGGGACATCATGAATGGTATTAAAGAGTATTTAGTTTGAATCCTGGATTCTCTATGATTTTACAACAGTCCCATCCTCCTGCCAAGCAGCGTGCACACCTCTGCATGCTAACAAACACACAACTCACATAACCACGTTCCCACCCTGT
This sequence comes from Indri indri, assembly GCA_004363605.1. NCBI lineage: Eukaryota > Metazoa > Chordata > Mammalia > Primates > Indriidae > Indri > Indri indri. Next base: position 13,643 of record RJWJ010032448.1, read on the forward strand.
ATTCAACCTGCTTGTGGGCTCCCACCCCACCGTGAAACCCCATTGCTTCTTTCACAGGGACAGTGGGTGGCATTTCCAGGATACTTCTATATTTTCTTCTCAGGGGAAGAAAGAAACCCTGATCATAATAGATGTTAGCAGGGTAAGGACAGCAAGCAGATCATTCCATACGACCAATGATAGGAAATATTGAATACTAGGGTTGACCAGGTGCTCAGTCTGCATGGGATGTGCCCCTGGAACTGTGCAAATAGATCACAGGTTCCAGCGCGGAACCTCTCAAAAATTCTCAATCCCTCATTCCTGCCCTCCAAACTCTACCTACTAAAGCTGTTAGCAATTTGCTAAAACTTTATTTTACTCAAGACATTAAGTAATAAAAGTGATTTAGTAAAGAAATATAAGGCCTCATATGGAAGTCCCTATCATTATTAGATTCTCCTTCGAGTTGATGGCTTTGATCATCGGTGATGCAGAACTACCGCTGTGGGAGCGAAGGCTTAAATTGAGCTTCGTGTCATGTAGTTACTCTTTGTAGTCAAAGATGCTGCTGATGCTGGCATTGTTTCCTGCACTGTGCTTCTTACCGTTAGCTATATTTACACATGGCCTGTTTTTTTGTTTGTTTGTTTGTTTTTTGTTTTAGCAGAACTTGGATGCAATTTCCAGCATTGTTTGCATTAGCTTGTTATATTAGGAGTTAATGATGACTTGAGTAATTTTCAGTCCCTAAAGAAAGGCATGTTAGGGCAATCACAGTTTCTAAAGCTGTATTTTCCCTAAGGCCTATGTTGCAGTGTGGGTGTCATTAAGAGCATCCTATATATGCACAAGGAAGTTCATTATCAATATTAGGGCTTTAAGATACCATTGGCTGACTTCCTGTTTCCTGAGCACTCAGACTCTTTAGAAAACAAGTCTACCTCCCACAAAGCCAGTGAGACTATTAAGTTCACTCAGTCCTCAGCTACTCTGGAAGCAAAGTATTGTCTGTTCGGAGGTATAATTTCTATCCAGCTTATAGTAACTGTCTCTCCAGTTGTCCTTCGGATGTATCTTGAGGATTTTTTTTTTTCACAGAATACTATAGACAATTTAGTGGTTTTCCTACTTCCGACAATTTCTGAAAGTTTGTGGTTGTAGATTCCTCACCAAGGGGCTCATTTAGAATGCCTGAAATGAATTTCCCACATGTCCTCACTCATCCTAAAGGTGACATCACTGGGGGCAGACAAGAGTGGGTGGGAGAAGCCTGGATTGCGTGATCTCTGCTCCGCGGCTCCCTGGACTTGCGACCCCAAGAACCCTCTTCTCCCCATCCGACCTTTAGTTTCTTCACCTATTAAACCTATGTATCAAACACCAACTTCATAGAATAGTTGTGAGGATAAAATCAAAAGACATGTGGGAAAGTGCCTGGCACAAAGAAAGCATTTGAGAATTATTGCTAAATGAATGATAGATAATATTTATTAATAATAAATGCTTTTATAGGTTACAGTCTACATTTGCATATGTTGTATTGATCCTCTACAGCACTCTTTCAGGTAGGTAGGTATCCTGATGATTTCAACATTATAGTGGGGAAATAAAGTTTAAAAGGCATTAAAGAATTTTGCTTAAATTCATAAGTACTCAAAACCAAGTCCTCTGGCATCCAGTTCCAAGATTTTTTTGAGGCCTGGGTCTAGTAAGTAACTAATAAATGTTGATTAAATAGCCACATCTTTTTTCTAAAAAAAAAACTTCATTATGGACAATTTTAAATAAATTCTAAAGCAGACAGAATAATATAATGAATCCCCACATAACTATTGCCCAGTTTCAACCGTTTTTGACTCTCCATCATTTTTAGGTATTACCCCATCTCTTTTTATTTTGGTTGTTTTAAAGATCTTCACAGACATAATTTCATTTCACTTATTTACTTTATCATGCATCATAACTCATGAGGAAATTTTTACTATAATCACCATTCTTGATCACAGCTAACAAAATAAAAAAAATTCCTTGCTCAAATTTTCCTGACTTATCTCAACACTATCTTTATTCAGTTGACATGTTTGCAATGAGATTCAGACAAGCTCCACATGTTGCATTTAATTCTTGTATCTCTTAAAGATCTTTCGTTCTCTAACAGTCCTCCTTCCTTTTGATTTCATGTCACTGAGTTTTAGAGACATTTGTGTTTCATTTGTAAGTCATAAAGAATATCCATATTTGGAATTTAGTTGATTTCTTCTCATGGTACCATTTAAACACTGCTCTTCTATCATCCTATAATTTCTATTAACCAGTATTCAGATGTAAATTCTTAATTAGATTCTGATTTAAATTTCAGGCTAAGACATACATCATAGGTGATTTTTAGGAGAGAACATACATCATATGTGATTAACATTCCCTTATTCTTCAGCTTGGATTCCGTATACCCCTCCCCCAGATACCATTCTTGTCATCTTCCATTTTTCATTCCTTATTTTATCCTGAATTCATCTGGTAGGTTTATTCCTTGTCAGGATATGACAACTCTTCCTTACTTCTTTGGTGCTGACACGTATATCATCAGTCTCCACTGCAGTTTTGGATTTTCCTTGCTTGGTATTTTGTAGCCCTTCTTACAACTGCTCCTCAAAGCTTATTGTTGGTCTTCCTGAGATTTTCACCTAGGACCTTAATTATACTGGAACACCCATGGCTGCCTGAATGATCACACTCTCTATTTAGAATCTTTTGCTCAAGGAAACATATGGATTTCACTAGAAGTCACCTTTTACCTTAGTTCCAGAAGATGCCACAGATCCGGGGCAAATTCCAGAACAACCCACAAAAGAAGATCCAGATCTAACAAATCACAATTCCCAGAGGTGGGCTAGGCATCTCAACTCTAAAAATATTCTGTAGTATGCTCTGAGGTAGTCAAGATTCAAAAATCACCAAACTGTTTACTACAAATGGTCTGTTTTAGAAAAACCTTATCTCTTTCTAGCTTTTCAGATTAAGAATGGATAATGGACATACCAGAGTGAGAATGCAATGATTTATCCCAGATTTTCTTCAGCTTCTAGTGCAGTTTATAGGATTATGGGCTTTTGTGCATTGGAAAGGCTCAGAATAAAAACTTCCAGCTATTTTCTTATCTTTGGAAGTAGAGAAATATAACAATATGTCCCAGTAAAAGACCAAGAGACATTTAGAATTGTATGACCAAGTCATTTATAGCAGGATTCATTGGATCTGTTTTTAACTTTTTTTCAGTTTCTTAAACAGCCTTATTGAGATTTAATTAACTTCAAATAAACTACACATATACAGAGTACACAGTTTGTGAAGTTTTGACATATATACACCTGTGAAACCTTAACGATGATCAGAATAATGAACATACCCATTATTCCCAGACAAGATAAAAAACATACACATCACTCCCCAAATTTCCCTTGTGAACTTTTGTATTCCCTCTACCCAGGGATTCTTCTGCTGCCCGGCCTTTCATCCTCACTGCGCCCATGTTACCCAGGCAACCACTGATTTAGTCTTTGCTTTCTATACCTATAGAAGAGTTTTGCTATTCTGAAATTTCATATAAATGGAAGCACTGTTTGTATAACTTCATTTATTCAGCATAATTATGCTAGTGTGTGTATTAACAGTTCATTTACTTTATTGCTGAGCAATGTTTCACTGTAGAGATATATGACAATTTGATCATCCATTTTACCTTCTGATGGATGTTTAGGTTGTTTTCAGGTTGGAACTATTACAAAGAAAGTTGCTGTGAATAATATATACAAGTCTTTGAATGGACTTACGCTTTTGTTATTCTGGGTAAATGCTAATGCAAGCCCTTCCATGTACTCTACCCAAAGTCCTATGAATCACAAAGTTTTCCAGCCTGGCTTTTGAGAACAAGCATTATTCCTGTTAGTTATGGGCACTGTTATATCTAAACCTTCTGGGTAGTTCTTTTCCTGTGTCAAGTTTTTTCTTACATACATGCACTGGTCAGTACTGCACTGAAGATCATGGGGGCCCTCTGCAGACCTCTGGAAATTTCTCTGCATAGCCCTCTCCTTGCTGTACTCTGCCCCGCAAACTCTATCTGCTTTGGTCTCCTTGGACTCCCAGCCCTGTCTCTTCAATTCAGGGTGTCCACCAGGCTCTGTCTGGAGTTCCCATCTCTGTCCTGAGGCCTAGGAACTCTCCTCAGACAGCAAGCTGGTGCAATCATAGGGCTCACTCAGCTTTTACACATCTCTAAGGAACTCTTATCCCTCCTTGCCAGTGATGTTCAGTGTTTTGAAAAACACTGTTTCATTCTTTTTGTCTGTATCCTGGTTATTTCAGGTGAACAATAAATCTGGTCCCTGTTACTCCAGATTGAAAGCAGACATCTCTGGTTTATTATTAGAAGATTTTTGAATTAAACTTTGGGATATAAGGGGCTATTTTGCTGGTGACTTTTATTTCATTTCCTTTTACACCATAAGGACAGGAAGAGAAAAGGCAGGAATAAGATTGCAAAGCTGGATAGAGAGCACTAGAATTTTCCCTTCCAGTATTGATAACATTGTGGTTGTTTTCCGTGTGCTGCATGTTTCAGACGGATAGTGGAATTTAAGTGGTGGAGGACTTGACATGTGATAAAACTGAACGTAGCTACTGATTATTTGGAAACAGGCAATACCAATGAGGACCTGGGGAGAGACTGAGGACTTAGAAAGGTAGCCAGCTTCCAGGTCCACACCACAGAGGTTCTGGGGGCTCTAACAGAGGTTTCCATGCCTCCAAACAAATGATGAAATGCTACTCAAAATAATCACCCTGTGTTCCTCTGCAGCCCCAACATTTGTTGCCATTTTTCTCCACAGAGCAAAAAAAAAAAAA
>RJWJ010032449.1:0-18466 GCA_004363605.1 Indri indri
AAAAAAAAGGAAAGGAAAAAAGAAAGCTTAACAACCACAAATGGAGCACCATGTTTATGAATTCTCTTGGAGTGGGCACATCTGGAGTAAATCCCAGGCCTCCACCTCCCTCCTTGGTTGCCTGTCAGTGAGAGGGAGGGATGTGAGGATGATGAAGATGCTGCTGCTGTTTTTACCCCACAGGTCTGTGGTGAGGCTCAAGCGAGGGTGCACAGGCACTGCCAAGCGCCATGCCTGGAACACACAGGCGAGGTTAGTTAATAAATGGCAGCCATTGTGACACAGCCAGGACCACTGAAGCCCCTGAAAACACTTACCTAAATCTTATTTTTTAAAATAATGTATGCTAGCCAGGTGCAGTGGCTCACGCCTGTAATCCTAGCACTCTGGGAGGCCGAGGCGGGTGGATCGTTTGAGCTCAGGAGTTCGAGACCAGCCTGAGCAAGAGCAAGACCCCGTCTCTACTAAGAATAGAAAGAAATTAATCAGACAACTAAAAATATATAGAAAAAATGAGCCAGGCATGGTGGCACCTGCCTGTAGTCCCAGCTATTCGGGAAGCTGAGGCAGGAGGATTGCTTGAGCCCAGGAGTTTGAGGTTGCTGTGAGCTAGGCTGATGCCACAGTACTCTGGCCCAGGCAACAGAGCAAGACTGTCTCAAAAGGAAACAACAAAAAAAATAATGTATGCAACTTTTTTTCAATGAAGACAAACGTAACTAAGAGTTGCAGTTATACAATTTAAAGATACACTCAATGTGCTTTACCAACTATGTTGCTGCTTCTTCCACACTATACTTGTGAAAGGGGTTAAGAAGAACATGAAGGGTCTGTGAGGGGACTGTACCCAGGTCTCCTCTTCTGGTGTCCTTTCAGGCTCATTCATCCTCACCCTCCTTCCTTCCTAGGTGCACTTCCTCAGTGAGCTACACCTCTCATGTTCTTGGTTTCTTCCTGTTTACCAACAAAGCTCCAACTCAATGCTTCTAGCTCTGGCCACTCACCTAGTTTAGTTACATTTTTTACCACCTAAAACAGAGGGCATCAAGCCTGTCTGTACAACAGAATCACCTGGAGCTTTTGGAACTACAGGCTCTGCAGCCCTACCTCAGACCTCTTCATTCAGACTCAAGAAGGCAATGTCCTGGGCTGTCACTGGATCTAAATGATAAACACCTCTCAAGTCTTAGTACCAGGAACCTCTGTGCTTCTCTTAGGTAATGAGTCGGTTTTAATCTTCTAAACACTTAAACCATATAAATGATCATGTTCTCTCTTTGCCCCACCCACTAGGAAGCTCAGAGCCAATGCTCAGAGCTCATGACTGACCAACCCACCTCTTAAACCAATACATAGAACTTACAATCGTAATTTTAGATATTGTTATCCCCAACCTTCTATCTTGGGTTTCCTACCTTTATTTTCCTTTTGTCATGATTTCATTTCTGCATTTCCTTTTTAAAACCAACTCTAGTTACACAGCATTTTTGTAAGCTACTGCAGATTCTTTCTGGAATGAGGTGGGCTACATTAAACAAATTAATTAAATATAGTCATTGACATGCAGCCCTTTGCAGCAGAACGGCTCGAAAGCAGATGGTAACGAACACAAAGTAGAGATGACGGGCTCTGCAGAAACTTTTTGGCATTGGGGTCAACTCCCCCTACAGAAAACTTCCTTCCATCTCCAGTTGTCACAGAACATCTGGAAGCCTATCTGAACTGCATATTAAATATGTTTTAAGACTATGGAAAATTTTAAGTAAAATAATAGCTATACATATTCAAAAACTGGAACCCCGACATATAATTCTGAATCTACTCTCAACCGGCACATCCATACACAGAACTTCTAATGTTCTGGTCCTTAGAGAAATGCATCCGGTTCATCTATGGAACTCGATGTAAGTAACAGTAGATAGCGGAAGTCTGCAGCCTCCTGGAACAGACCACGTGAATGGATCATTTAAAATATTCAAACATTATTCTAGCTGTTTAAAAACATGTAATAATTTTTGAAAGTCCTGGGAACTCCAAAAAGCCTGCAAACTATGGAATATATAATACATAACCCTCCTCCACACTTTTAAACTGAACTAACTACGCAAATGCTACCTGTTTCTGAATGCGATCAAAAAGACTGTTACCTGCCATTGAGGTGCCTTCCTGTACCTGTTTGAGGATCTGCTCTCCTGGGCACAGAGCCAGGACCACTCCTGATGCTACCAGGACTCTGGGAGACTCTGGGAGGGCGGCAGCCTGGACCAGGGTTCTGGGCAGGCAGGAGAGACCCCCATGCTTGCAGTGACTGGTGAGAGGGGCTCCCTCTCCTTGCCAGCACGAACTCAGCCCATCTGTACCAGGAGGGTGGGGACCAGCCAAAGGACGCCTGGCCGGCCTGGGCTGGGTACATCCGGCTCTGTCCCGGGCCTCACGTGTGTGGGCAATGGGGCCTGAAGGCTGACTGTTTTCATCGTTTGCTGTTAGTTGTTATTTCTTTTACATAATGGTTTAAGGATATGGATTGTACTTATTAGAAAGTTAAGCACTCTCAGGCAAAGGTACTAGGCGCAGGAGGGGTGCGATTTACAGCCTTCCTACCCTCTAATATTTACGTATCTTAATCACCCTGCCTTTTCACATGTTTGCAAGTACTGCTCAGATCTTTAAAGAGCTAACCCTTAATAATATTCTAATGAACATAAACTAGCAGCTATAAAATTTAATTTTGTTCTTTTATATATTTTAGTTGCATAACCAATACATTCTTACTGCGACAAGCACAACATGATAAGAAACTATCAATATTTTAACATCTCAAAATAACCACAATTAACATTTCTGCATAAACCTCTCCAGTCTTTTGCCTGTGTATGTGCATGTGTGTTTGTAAAATCTTAACTTGACCCTTGGGTTGGGGTCAGCCTCGGTCAGACTCTGGACCACGTGTGTAAGTAGCATGTTGGGACCAAGCCCAGACCTGGCTAGGGCCTGCGATCTCCCCAGAGGAACCTAAGAAGAGCCAGACCCACCAAAGAGTTACGCATGGCATGGTAGCTTCTAAGTACGGAGTGCTTACTCGTATGCCAGGCACTGAGGCAAATCTCTTTAAACCTTCCCTGAAACCTCAACGGTGGGTCTTGCTTCCCGTTTCATATACAGAGAAACAGAGACCTAGAAAGACACAAGACTGCTAGTGAGCAGAGATGCCAGGATCCAAGGTCAGGGAAGGGTCTCAGTAGGATGAGAAAGAAGTATCAGTTTTAAATTCCTGCTTTCTGTTACAATATATACTCAAGTTTGGGGTTTCTTTTCTTCCCTTCCATATTTCTGAATATACCGAGAAGAGAAGCAGAGTTTACTCCAATTTGAAAGGATAAGAGTTGTGTTGGCCTGGGGAGAGGCTCATTTTGCCACCAGTTTGCCTGTGCCCCAGGGCAAGCCCTGACTCTCCCAGCCTGGTTGACTTGTCTGTGCATTAAGGACATGGCCAGCATCTAAGAAACATCCCGGTTCTGAAATTCTAGGACTCCAGTTAGTCCCTGCACAAGTACAAACGAGAGGCCAATGTAGTTTTGGGACTCTGCTGCTATCACAAAGATAATAATCCTAGACACATGGAAATACTGTGTAAATTACCTTGTTCCAAGAAAAACAGTGAGTGAGTACCTTTTCATTAGATGAATTAGAACTGGGAAAATATGCTAAGCAGGAAGAACTCAAGAGTTAAACTAGTGAAAATCAGGACTTGTTGGTACATAACCTTAGCTAAAAAGAGAGAACATATTATAATATTGTCTTAAATCTTCTGGAAAAACAAATACAGACACATCTGAGAGGCCCTTTGCCTCTGAAATATGGACAGATCAGAGCCTTTGGCTCAGGGACACTTTCAACATAAAATCCACGTCTTCATATAAAAATGACACAAAGGATTTTTTTTATTATTATTATTAGAACACATTCTTAAGAGGTCCGAACACTTAAGAGGCAGCCTTAACTACTCAGTATTTACAAAGGTCTGATGTATGGAATCATTCTGTTTAATTGAAGATAAATGGTTCACTGATCTGACAGGCTTTACTGAACACCTTAATCATTTTGACAAGTTCTGCAGAGAAAGGGTACTCTTTTCTAAGACAATCTCCAAGGTACAACTATAATTACATATGTTTCAGGATGAAAAAGATCTTGGTTAGTCCATATTCCATTGGGAATTACAAATCTCAGTGAAATTGGCCTGCTTTGTTTTTAAATCTCAGAAGTTTTCAAGCACAATGCTTTTTCTTCACTAGCAAAATGCTTGCCATGAAGTTTCAAGGTTTAGATAGTTTCTAAAACAATTATGTCACCAACGTATTTATCCATCAAGATATTGTACTATGAGGGAATGAGAAAACACTTTTGTCTACCTAAAATTTCAAAGCCTGTATGATTCACCAATGCACTTTGGCAAAGACCTTCTCAAAGTTTTTCCTAAAGAGTTTTCTTCTTTTCTCTGATTTCACTTATAGTCACATAAGTTCATCTTAACTTACACCTGTGAACCTAACTCTCTGGCCGTGAATTTTTTTTAAAAAAAATCCACTCTTAGGGGAGATTGACATTTCGGTCATGTTTTGCCAGCTGGCATACTCAAAATGGAATCTAAATATTGTATTAACAATATCAATAACAAGCAGGTTTGGAGGGCCTTAATAAAACACGCTTCAATTGTGAGAGAAACCCTTGTTACTTTGTGTTTCATCCAGCTCTAAATTACCACATTGATTTAATAAAATCTATGACAATCCTATTTTTTAATCATGGAAGAATTCTGAGGTTCACTACATGTGCATAATAAAAATCTGAAATCAAATAGGTGTAATGAAATTGTTGTTGCCCAATCATTTTTGAAACTTTTTACCTATATTCAGCCAAGTCCTCATATGTGTACAGTTCAATAAATTTTCCCAAGCTATTTACCCATGTAATCAGCACCTGGATGAACAAACAGAAGGCTTTTGGGAGCTCATGAGCCTTCCCTTCCGTCCTCCCTGGTCATTACGTTGCACCCCAAGGATAACTGGAACCTTGGCTTGTCATTGTACACAGTCCCTGGCTGGGGGCAACACTGAGCCATGGCCATCAGATGAGAATCAGACTCAAGAGAAGCGGGAGAACCTAAAGGGTGGGCTCACAAGGATCTGCCACCATCAGGAACTTAGCTACAAGGGCTCTGCTCAGTTTCAGCTAACATGTGCCTTTCCAAACCATAAAGGTGTTGGTTTCCACCTAACTGCAATAGAATAAACTCCTTCTCACATAGGATTCCATGCAGGTGTCTTCGCCATCAAATCAAAATTCTCAAAGACTTCTATCTCTCTCTCATATCACTGCTGCATTAATTCTTACTGTTGATGACAACAGCTTCCATTTATTCATTACTTACAAGGCGACACTGTGATAAGGATGTACACGTCTCCTGGCAGATACTCAGAGAGTTTGACGTTGAGTCTACGATGCACCAGTCAATGGATTTTCCAAACAATTCCTTGTGTTCAAACTACACGTCACAGCCTTTGCATTTGTTATCTCATTTAGAAATTGCATTGTGAAGATCCTATATGGTGTCCAGGGCAGGAGTCAATAGCTCTTTCAGCTGGGAATCTTTCCATCTTAAGACAAAAAAAAGAAATCTAATAAAAAAGACTTTATTATCCCCTGTGACTGGGAAAACCAGGGGTGGTGATGCCTTCCAAATGGCATTGACCAAGACCTAGTCTCTGTCCCTCCCTCTACTCAGCTCCCTGTCCGGTAGAAATAGGCTTGGGGAGCTCTTCACCGGTGGCTGCCAGAAGCCCCTCAAGCTACAAATATCAGCTTTGAATCTAGCACTTTGTTGGTGTTCCCAGGACAAAGTCTGAGAATCACTATAATTAGAACAGTCTCAATCATGCGACCACCCAGAAACATCATTGTGGCCAGAGGACTGGGAGGGGCACACTGGCTTAAACTGGGGGTGGGAACATCACTTGGAAGCACTTGGGTGGATGGACTGGGGGATGGAAAGCTCTCCAGGTGCAAGTCAGCTTCCATTCCCAAGGAAGGGAAAAGGAGCTGTCCATGACAGCAGCACTGCTGCTTTACAACACAAAGTGACAGACACAAAAAGGTAAGGTTAGACACGCAGGTATACAGAGCTAGTCAGTGGAGGTCCAAGGCTAGAATGCACAGCTTCCTATCTGAGACACTTCTAGCTTTCTTTTCATCATTATTGCTATTATTCACGGGTATACAGAACTGCCACAGTCTCAGGGCATACAGTAATGTCGGTCAAGTCAAAATAATCTCCCAGAGGCCCAGAATCTTAGTTAATGATGAGTGGGAACTGCTGAAACAGACAGCCTTAACTAGACCCACCTTACTGGTGGTGAAAGAGGGATGGGAGATGGACGCACCTGTCCATTACGGCACATTAACCCTAAGCAACCAACCTTGATTAACCCTAAGCAACCAACCTTGGGAGCTTCCCAACCTGCCCTTAGAAGCCAAACTTGACCCCTAGAGACCCAACTTTGGGGTACAAGATGCTTGGACAGCTGGTGAATGTATCAGTCGGCTAGGGCTACCACAAGAAGGGTGACAGCCCTCGCGCGTTTCAAACAACAAAAATTTACTTTCTCACAGTTCTGGAGGCCAGAAGTCCAAGATCACAGAGTTGGCAGGTTTGGTTTCTCTTGAGGCCCCTCTCCTTGGCGTGCAGGTGGCCGACTTCTTGCTGTGTCCTCACGTGATCCTTCCTCAGTATGGACATGTTCCTGGTGTCTCTTCTTTTAAGGACACCAGTTGGATCCGGGCTCTTCCTTTATGTCCTCATTTAACCTTTATTACTTCTTTAATGGCTCTATCTCCAAATTAAGTCACATTGGGAATGAAGGCTTCAACATATGAATTCTGGAGGGGACACAATTCTGCCCGTAACAGCGAATTACAGACATACTTTTCATAAACGTTCGTTGATTTCCTGCCGTGTGCCAGGTGCCCTGTGAGGGTTTGGGGCAGCGGTAAGAAAACCTCCACCCTCACGGAGACGACAGTCTAGCTGGGAGGCAGAAGTGAAGAGATAACCAGTCTCCGTGGCTCCTGCCAGGGCAGAAGGGCTCCGATCCCAGGGGAAGGGAAGGAGGAGTCAGGGAAGACTTTGCTGCCTGTGCAAGGTTGCTGTGGCTGCGTCTCCTAACTCTACCCTCCTGACCTGCGGTGACATGGTCAATTGTGCAATTCACAATCGCAATGTCACTCCACCCTTCAAACAAAAGAGCTGCCGTTACATTTGCAGCAATGGCAACAACATTCAATTGGCCCAGCTCACCAAGGGATGAGGCCCACACCAAAGGCACAGGCCAAGAGCAAGTGCACAGCAAGTACATCAGCGTGGACGCACGGATGTGTGAAAGCGAAGGAGAAATACGACGCAGGATGATGCGGATGGGAAAAGACACCATCTCCTTTTTAGGCAGCTTATCTTACTCCCTGCAGGAAAGGAGATGGGAAGATGAAGGAAAAGCGTCCCAGGCAGAGTTGTGGTGAGTGTGTTTGACTCTGAGGGTAGCTAGATAGTGGGGACTTGGGGTAGATGGTGCAATTTAAATCTTGTATTTAAATCAGACATCCAAGGAAGAGTAAAGAATTAATAGCTGATGTCCATAAACATGGGAACTGCTGCAGGAGGGTAAACATGGTATCGCGTGATCACCGTGCAAGGTGGCCAGGAGCACCGGCACTGCTGTGGTCACAGCTGGGCTGGCACCCGGAAGACATGCAAGTGGCCAAGTGACCAGGGAGTGGGGGAAGGGGAGGTGCTGGGGGCTGGGCAGATGAGCGAGGTATGAGAAACTCAGATTACCATTAGGCGAGGATGCCTTTGCATTTCTCTCATTTCCCCATCTACTTGGGAAAAATAATAATAATCACATCTTAAATCAGTATAATTTGAAGAGTAATTGAGTAATGAAAATCCAGTTCAGAACCAAAGATATAGCCTCTTCAATCTCACTTGCTAGTTCCCAACTTAATTTTTAAAATTAAGACACCTCTAATGAGACTCGAGGTTGTTCACAATGAATCCAAAATGTAGTGAGGGGAAGATCAGATGCTAAATGAGAAAATGTGTTCTATTTCAAAAACTATCAGCCCGTGTGTGTGGTGGGGGCTGGGAGCCATGGGGGGTGCATATAGTTCTTCACTATATAAGGCTATTTAACAATATAAGTGGCATTTGTTGGGCATGTGAGTCAATGAACTTGGAAGAAATGGGGATTGCCTAAAGCAGCTTTTGTGCTATAGACCTGAATTTGGCATTTGAGGGACCTGGCTTTGAATCCTGAGACTCTGAGGATCCCTCATAATAACACACACATGTATGCACATGCACACACACTTAAACATATATGCACCTACACATACTGATACATGTTCATTTGCATACATACATGTATGCTGCTTGGCCTAGTCAAATACTCGACTTTGACCTTCTGTTTCTTCATCTGTACAATCAGGAAGATACCACCTACCTCTCAAGAAGTAAATGAAATTATGTGAAAGCTGGTGCTTTGTGGCTCTAACAGGGTGTATAGGGTTAGGCAGCAGTATTACTAAGATCCTACTTTGTTTGTTTAATCCAAGTCACCGTCTCTGAAAAGCTCTCCAAGGTCACCCTCTGTTCTTCCAAGGAACAGACAAACCACTAAATAGGCCTCCTAGGACAACAGAGAGGCTGATGTTTCATTGACACATAAAAACATCAGTGATATATATTTAGTTTAACTGACACTGTTTATTCAGAGACACATTATTAAGTAGGACTCTTGGTTGTACACAAGAAAAACCCAATCCAAGTTGGCTTAAGTAAAAAGGAGAATGTATGAGCTCTTCTAATCCAACCATGGGTAGGGCAAGTGTAGGGTGATCCCTCGACTCTGCTTCTTTGTGTTGGTGCCACTTCTTGAACACTAGTGGATTCTCCAGTGGTCTGGCTTATGAGGCCAGACCATCATTTAGAGCTCTGAGATCTGGGACGAGAAATACAGGGCGGAACTTTGGCCGGGCAGGGCTATGTGCCCATCCCTCAACCAGCCACTAATCACTAAAGCCAGGGAGTTCCCGTAGGAAGTTGGCACCTCCCATTTGGGACAAGCAGTGGGTACCACCAAGGAAAAGGATACCCTGATACAGCTACTGGTACCCATCATCACCATGAGCCACCCCAACTTGGGCCCATGATGGCTGTAAAAGTTTAAAAGCAAAAACTTCATCCATAACTGTTTCATTTCCAAACCATGGCAAAATGTAGAGGCTGAGGAATACAAGACACAAGTGATCGACACAGAATTGCCCTTTGTACATGTCACAGGCTTCTCATCTCTTACCATAACATCCTCATAAAATTGCTTCAAGTGTGGGAAATGAATCCATAGCCAAGACACCGGGTTAGATCATCTCTACTGGCAGATGTCATCAAGTCAAGACCTGTGGTTCTAACTCCTCGCTGCAATTTGTGTCAAATAAGCAGAATCAGATCAGCCTGATCATGCCCCATAAAAAAATCACAGCCCAAGGAAAGAGGGACCAACCAATGTGTGCTATGGTGACCATGAGGTAAGGACAAGTTCAACATGATCCCTTCAATGATTTTCTAAAGTTCCTTGTCACTGCAAGTACAGCTGGCTGTCTCACTATCTCTCTGCCTCTCTCTCTCTCCCCACCACCCTCTGGTCTTTGAAACTAATCTTTGCAAATATCTCAGTCTTGTTTGTATTTTGGCACAATCCGGGGAACTAAGAGGAAGAAACAGGAATATAGACCACAAGCAATTCCAATCCATCCACAGGGAACCTTCTCTTTCTGCCACATTTCTGCAGGGTCTTTGTCACTTGGAAGTGTCAGGGAGCACAGCTAGTCAGGACTCAAGTTCTGTTCCTCCCATGGGTATCCCACAGGTATCTGCCTTCACATGTCAGGAGCTTCGGAGAGACTAAAGACAGTCTTAAGCATTCCTAAAGGGATAACTTCAGTTCAACTGCGGAAGGATTTTTTATGTTATCGTTGCTTCATCTGTTGTTGTTTGGGAGTGGAAGGTACTGAACACCTTAGGAAATTGCAGGACACTGCAGAAGTGCTATCTTAAACATAATTAATTCTATTTATTGAACACACAATAATCACCAGGCACTATACACATCTCTGTACATACGTTATCTTTGAATTTTCACAAAATACCATGAAGTGGACATTACTATTTGACTGACTAGCAAGCAAAGGCTCAAACTGATCAGAGGAGTTGCTCGAGGTCACTTGGCTGGCGGATGGTAGAGGTTGGCCTTGAACCTAAGGCTGTCCAGCTCCAAGCTCCATGCTCTTCTCTCCCAGTCATGCTGCCTCCCCTGCAGTGAAGTCAGGGCGACCACACCTGCTGTTGGAGCACCTGCTAAGTTCCAGAGACGCTACACAGATCAACATGGTCATCAATCCTCATCGTAATTACAGCAATCTTGCAAGACTGGTATATTCTGCACTTTACCGTAGTTCAAAGAGGTTTACGAAACTCTTCCAAAGTCAGAGAGCAATTAGGCAGCAAAGGCAGGGGATGAACTCAAGTATGCCTGATTTGAAAGCTGAGCTCATTTACCCTGTGCCTGTGTGCGATCATTCAGAAAGGCCAACAGGAGAGCTGGGTGAGTGGAAACACCAGAAAAAGAGAGGCAGAGGAGATGGCAGGAGAGACTTATTCTGATTCTGGAAGCTCACACTGGGCCGTGGTAAAACCCAAGTACACAGGCCGCATTCACCCATGCGTGTGCAAACACACCTGCATGCATGCATGCACGCACACCCAACCTTTCACGTGCACCGCAGCAGGTACTACCAGGAAGCTCTCAGCTCTACCTTCTGGTTGTCAAGGGAACCAAACAAGAACACAAACTTGACCTCTTGCGGTTTGCAAGTGGATGATTTTAAGTCCACTTCTGATGTAATGTGAACACCTTGCTCAGAATATATTCAAAAAAATTCTTCTTCATCATTAAGGCTCTGGGCAATTGCATAAAAATATTTCTAGACTTCCATCCAAGCACGGTGAAACACAACTTCAAGGGGAATGACTTTTCCAACTGTATTTTAAGACGGAACACTCTGATAAAAGCAGGCTCTACAGTGCAATGTGATCTAAGGTTGTTGAATCTTTACATTTATCATCTGATATGATTTAATAGACTATAAAAATATTTTTAAATGCTCAAAAAATTAAACGATAAGGAAATATTCCTATTGATGAATTATAATTGGTATAAAATTATATCTACTAATACAAAATTCATGTAGACTAAAATAAAATATTCATTCTATTAAGGGGTGGGTTGCTCTCATTGTATTAATCTTTGAATGACTAATTTTAAGATTTCCCTTTTTCTCTATCCAGTCTTTAAAAATCATAAAATGAACTGTTTAAAATAGTCATGTGTGAGAACAAGGAGGAAAAAAATGTAGCCCCTTAATTACTTAAATGAAAGAAGACAATGTTAAGTATTCATTTCCATCTTTTTGTCTTATTTTAAATTGCTTTTAAGTGTTATAACAGGATTCTCCCTCAGCCCCAGTCTGCAAAACACTGTAGGACATCTAAATATCTAAGACGGAAAATTGTTTAGAAATATTTTTGTCATTTATAACCAAAGATTGGGGTAAGTCCAGGTTTCTGACCCTGGCTCTGTGACCTTGAGCAGGGCAATTGCTTCGGGCTTTATTTCTCCCACCTGCAAAATGGGAGTAATAATACATATAACTGGAATAAAGAATAATATAAAGAATATATCCAACCAAACACAAATGGTCATCTTATACGATTCATTTATACAAAATGCCCACAGCAGGTAAATCCACAGAGACAGAAAGGAGACTGGTGGCTGCCAGGGGCTGGGGGACTAGGAAGGCGGAGGGACTGACCGACCACACAGTGGGTGTGTGTGGGGGGTCTCCTCTGCAGGTGATGAAACGATTTGGGAACCAGGGAAAACGCCACTGACAGGTACACTGTAAAAGTGTTCATTTTCTGTTACAGGAATTTCACCTCAATTAAATAAAACTAATAGGTATTACAGATAGACAAGAAAATTATGAGTAATTTTTATTTTCATCTTTATATTGTTTGTTTTCTCTAACAAAACATATTATTTTGATAGTAAAAAGCAGTAGATGTTATTTGGGAGGGAAAGAATTGATGCTAGGGAAAAAAATTACAATATCCTGACAAATTCAAGGAGAGAGGGGCATGCTAACACAAAACCAGATCCGTGAAACTCCCTTTGCGTCTGGGCACAGTGGCTCACCCCTATAATCCTGGCACTCTGGGAGGCCGAGGCGGGAGGATCGCTTGAGCTCAGAAGTTCGAGACCAGCCTGAGCAAGGGTGAGACCCCATCTCTATTTAAAAAATAAAAATAAAAAATAAAAAAAAAATTTAAAAACCAAAGAACAAAACAAAAAAATCTTTGCTAAAATTTGCCTCACATCCTTCTATGAGGGGGCTCCTGCCTCCTCCCTCGTGCTGAAACTCTGCGCCTCTCATTTCAGTGATTTTCCCGTTTCTGACTGAGCGGCCGCTGCTTCGTTGCTGTTGCTGATAGCTACCGTTCTCTTACTGTAAATCTGGGTCTTCCACATGGGGGTCAGTTCTCTGAACCTTTCCCCCCTATTCCATTCTACACTCCCCAGAAATCTCATCTATGCCTGTAACTTCAATGGTCGTTTCTGGATTAGCGACTTCCAAAACTTCCTCTCAGGCCTGACCTCCCGCTTCCAACGTCCAGCCTCAGTTTCCACCTCCTACCAGACACTTCCCCTGAAACATGAGATCTGGCCCCGCACACCCAGCAGGGGCCTGGCCTGGGGGCAGCTACTAATGCACTCGGTTTCATTCCCCCAACTAAGCCAGCAGCTCCTTCGGATGCCTCTGTTTCTGTCCACAGGACTGCCATTTTCTCTGCGTGTGACACTGGATTTCGTTAAAACGGTCACTATAGACAGTGGTAGAGGGAACAGCTGAAGTTAAAGTCAGACAGCAAAATTCAGGACATCTGACTGATGTTTTCTGATTCCAGGTTGGGCTGTAGCCACCGGGGAAGGAGGTGTGACTGGAGACTGGGCAAATTTGGATTCTAAGAGATGGTGAAGATCAGAATTAACCCGTCTTCTTTTAAAATTGCATTTCCTTATACATTTTTTAACTAAAGAGCATGTTCTCAGTGACCTCGTAAAACCTGAGCTATCAGAAAAGTTGGGCAGCACCCCTTGAAATTCGCCTCTGACTGTAAGCAAAAGCAGCTAGCTGACTTCATTGTTGTAGTTACATAAATATCTTTACAAATAACTCAGGGCAGAACAATAAGACAAATGATGCCAAGAATAAAGACCCCCTCCCCCCAAACCAAAGGGCCTCCGTGGGCCAAAAGAGGACAGAAGGCAAGTAGCACTTGGGGGGAAATGCAGAGGTGGTTTTCTTTTCCCCTTTTCTGTTATTACTAATTTTGTTTAATGGGTATGCCTGAGGGCAAGAACCAGGAGATTCGTGCATTAGGTGGATGTCCTCGTTTCCAAACAGACAAAAGAGTCGGCTTGTGGAGCAGATTAGATGGAAGAAGCCAAAGAGCCCAGGGCTGCACGGTCCCAGCAAGTGGGGAGGCGGCCGGTGGGGAAGGCCGCGGCAGATCCGCACAAAGCCCGGGACCCGTGGCCTCTGTGGGGAGAGGGAAAGAGCGCTTGGACTCCAGACCAGAGGCTGTGGCCAGACGTGTGAGTCCAGGGGTGACATCCTGGTTATATCCGAAAGGAAACACCAGTGGGCTGGCACTGGGAACGGCAATCACATAAAAGAGAGGAGTTTGGGAGAAAGCTCCTTTGAAGAGTTCTGGAACTTTTCACACGGCATAAACCTGCAAGGATTAATGATGAGAAACCTGAGCCATGAAACATTAAAGGTTAAAAAATTTAGCTTTTAGAGAGCATTTGCGAGGTGCCAGGCACTGCACTGGATGTTTTCACGTTCACCGTCCTTTAATCTTCACGAAAATTCTGGGGAACACATCCCGTAGCCCCATTTTACAGACAATCAAACCTGAGGCCTAAGGTCAAAGAGCTGGTGCCCGGAGAGGAAAGGATCCAACCCCAGCTTGATGTGGCACTAAATCCTGTGCCCTGTCACACAGCCATCTGTGCACCCGCTGTGTACAGACACGTTCAGAGTAAGGAGCATGGCTTGGGATTTGTGAGCGGGTGACTCCTCAAGGAAGCAGTCCTATTTATGAGGACTCAAAGGAGTCTGAGATACAGATATGAACAAACTCTCTTTCACGTTTATGTACAAATCCAACAGGATCTGTGCCCCAGTCTCTTGCTCCATCCTGAGAATTGCCCCAACAAGGGGAAAGAGCACAAGGAAACCCCATTCAGAGGATTTTAGCCCTATTTTCCTAATTTCATGTAAAATGTTACCATAGCTAACCTTGGCTGAGAATTTATCATGAACTGTTCTATGTGCTTTATTAACATGAATTCACCAAATTCCCACAGAGAGGTTAATCCAGTTGCCCAAGATGCTAAGACAGGGTTTGTTTCCAGGTTGTCCAAATCTGTAATGTACTATATTGCCTCCCTAGGATCCACGAGACCTTTAAACATCGTCCTGTTTGAGGATGGCGATCTTCAGCCAGCCTGCCACCACCCTCTGTCCCCTCCTTGGACCCACAGCAGGCACGGCTGGCTGAAGGTAACACTAGTTCTCCACTGAGCACAGCTAAGCTGCAAAATCCATTTCCACCTATTTTTAGGGAAGTTGCTAGAATGGATCAGAGCTGGTACTCAACAGGGAACCTCTGCCATCCCTGAGGTCCTGACACTCCTTAATTTACAGGTGAGGAAAATGAAGCCCCGGGGATGCTATGTGGCTTGCCCAAGGTCACAAAGTTCACCAAGTAGCAGGCTTGAGACCAGAACCCAGGTCCCCTGACTTGTAATCCAGTGCTCCTTCCAATGATATACCGAGCACTTGCTCTTGAGCCTTGCATGGCATGAAATACAACCAACGCGAGGTATCTCATACATTTCAGCAGTAAAAATACATAGCAGAGTTATGAGAAGGGGTTAAGGTTGTGGAGAGTGGGTGACACACAGTATTAGTCCCAGGAAAGTCTGGAAATGAAGCCGATAGAGAACATGGGAAACCGGCCTTCCCCAAAGGGAGTCATCTAACAACCACAAGTGATTTCATGCACGTTCTATGGATTGCATGCACATTTGTACACTCATAGGAACAACATATACCTAACGGCAAAGGAGCTGGTTTCCCATTCCCTAATTTTTTTTGGGGGGTGGCGGGGGGCCGGGGGTGGGGGGCGCTATGGCAACAAGACCCTGCTCTGCACACTGAAAATGCCTTTAAGGATTTCTTTCCATTGCGTGAGCTTGTCCAGTGGGTCATCAGAAGTGAATGGAAATAAAAACCTGTTACTCATGTTACAGAAGTTTTCAATTCCACTACTGCATCGCAGGAAAACAGAGTTGATCATAATTAGGGGCCCAAAACTGGAGTGATGGAGAAAAGGAGGGTGGAGGGAAGACCAGAAGGGCGGCAGGGTGGCAGGTTAGTAGCTGGGAAGGTTTGTAAAACCAGTGGCCTCATCAGTGCTGGTGGTGGTTGGGCTTCCTGGAGGAGTGGCCTGAGCAGCCTTTTCCAAGAAGGGCTGGGACGTGTGGTCTGACCACAGAATGGGCTGAAACAGGCCCTGGGCCTCCCCTGGCTACATCCAGCCTAGTCCAATGCCGGACACACAGAGATGTACAATAAAGAGACGCTTGCAGGTGGGGCAGTGCAGGCAGGCCCAGGGAAGGCCTGCTCAGAGCAAGAGCTGGAAATAAAGTGGGCCAACATGGTCAGCCGGCGCAGAGTTGCAAAGGCAGCAGTATCTCTCTGAACAAAACTCCACGGGGGGCTCTGAGACCTATGTGGCCTGTAACAGCCAAGAGGGTAGAAGTGGCAGGAAAGATCGGCAGGGCTTGCAGCAAATTTTAATAGAAAGCGTGACGCTAACAAGAGCAGAGATGCCTTAGTTGTACCAGGATGAAACCATCGGGGACCAGATGAAGGGTCAGACCAGGGGGGAGGAATGTCTTTAATTATGAATCACTGACTCATAATAATAATTCACCGAGGGTGATATTTAAATAACATAACCTAAATTTAAGTTTGATGGGTGAATAGAATGCGGGAGACAAGAGGAAGATAGGGAGTTTGGAAAGGGGAAAATACAAAAAAAAAAGACAATTCATTAAGAAAATACAAGAAATTATTAAACTAATAAAACAAAAAATGTATTTCAAACACACAGAGACCGTAACACAGAGACGCAGATACATGTGGAAGGGAGAGTTGGGGACACCTGTCAGCTGGCCACTCTTGCAGGGCTCTGAATAAGCCACACTCTTCTGTTTGGACCCACCCTGGGTCCCCTTTGAACAATAAGCTTGTCCCCTCGTGATGCTCTGCTTGGTTTCCATTGTACAGGAACTGAAGTGCTCTCTAGTCTGCTGAAACCGTCTCTAGCCGCCTAAATGGCATTTAAAATAAATACTGTGAATTGATGAAATGGCCAATTATGTTAAGTACCCATGCCTGGCGTAATCCAAACCAAATCTTACCCCATTATCCTCAAAACTGAGAGGTGATTCAGCAGCCCCTCTTGCCGGTGATTCTGAACCAAAATACAGGCGCCGCACTCGACGTCCAAGAAGGACCTCGAGTACTTGCAGTTAATTCTTGCAATTGGTTTTGTGCTGGAAAAAATAAGTGTACTACGTTTCCACTCTAAACCAAACAACTATTAGACCACATCAACTGGTTCCCCATTGTAACTATTATGTCATTTTGATTTCAACTTCATTTCGGGTTTTAACTTCCATTCTTTCCTCTCCAGACATTGCATTATTCTTCCCCAGCGTGCCGTGGAACACATCGTGGCATCATCCACAGGTGTCTACGCAACGCTCACATTCTGCACCTACCTCAGCGACTCTCTGCGGCAACGCTCTCCGGGATGCTACATGCTCTGGCTGTTCCTTTTCTTGCGGTGTCATTTTTTTTTCTATTTCCACACACCCACATCTATCTGTTTTTCAAGGTCTTGCTCAAGTATCTGTTCTTCCAAGAAGTGACAGCCCCTCTGCTCCCACCCTCCTGACAAAAGTAAGTCTCCTTCCTCTCTACTTCAGGGCACATCCGCTCATTTTCCCATCCTGCATCCTTACAGTCTCAGTCCCCAGGGCCACTCCACACAGCAAGTTTTCTCCCACCCTGGTGTAGGCGGTCCTGCTTGTGACCCATAACTCGTGACCCATAAGTCAGGCTGGCTTCTGCTGGTCAGTCCCTGGGCCCCCAGCATCCTCAAGAGGCTCCTGTGTCACCCCCACATGACAAAACTGCCTTTCCCCTACTTCTAGGAATTGGGTTCTTTGGGGACAGGCATCCCGGTCCTACTTGTCCTCAACCCAAATCCCTGAGGCTGGAACCTATTAACAGAGTTCTTTCCTGGTCTGATTTATCTAGAAAAATTTCCTCCCACTCGCTATAGGGAAAAAGAAGAGAGGTGTGCACAATTTTGGAAATGTAAAATACAAAGATTAGGGAGTGATCATAACTCAGGTACATTTTCTGCTACTTGACTCTAACCTAAACCTTCCCCTAGCATGACTGGGCAGTTCCCTACTCTACATATCCATATCTGTATTCTCAAAACTTTCGCTCGAGGGCATTAGCAACTTCTTGATGGCCCAGTACCATCCAGCAAAAGAACATAAAAATATTAATTAGGATGAACACTCATCTAGTTCAAAAAATCTTATCACAACAAAAGTGTCTCAAGAACTCTATACAGACACACCAAATGAAGAAACATCACAGAAAAGAATTAACGTTAATAAATCCCCGCCCACACTCCCAAGCTCTCACCGAGATTCTTCTGATTTTCAAATGTACAAAAAAAAAAAAAATGAATGGGTCGTATTTAATTAGATGTAGATTCAATAAGCATCTGAATGTGTACTAGTTCAATTCCCTGTGCTACGGCAACGAGGGGAATTTTTACCCTGTCGGGGAGAGCAGTCCACATGGAGACGGGATCTCACACGCCATCAGTCAACTTCAGGAACTTTATTGACATTGATATTTCTCTCATGGTTTTGGCCCACACAAACGAACAAAAAAGCTAACGTGCTTAGAGCAAATCTTACCTAATGCGGAACTGAATGAATAAAATCCTAAAAGAAAAGGCTCTAAGAAAATAAAATTCCTTTTCTCAAAATAATCCCGACACGAATGATCTTCATATCGCGGCTGTAGTTCCAGAGGAGAAACGGTGATGCACATAACTTTGAAACTCACT
>RJWJ010032450.1:0-18503 GCA_004363605.1 Indri indri
TAGGAACTGGACATGATCATGACCATATTTGGCCCTAAAACAATTCCTTGGAATCTGGAAATCTGGGTTAATCACTTTAAAAGACCCTGCATCTGGGTATTTTATTTAGATTTGCTAAACTCTTAGAAATATGCTGTGACAACATGCTGGGGTAAAACTGAACATAGAGCAGTTAACAGAGACAAGGGCCAGGATGTCTCAAACCCCAAACCTTGATCTTTCCAGGGCAAGGAGTATAATCCAGGCATTTACTGGGAAGGCTGAAAGGACCTACCAACCAAAAGAGACACTAGAAATACAGCTTGAGGCTCTCCTTCTGGATAAGGTTTGCTCCAGGCAGTTGGACAGAGTAGAAAGAAAGCAGGCCTTGGTGCCAGGCAGCCTTGAACCTGAACTTGCTTTATCACTTACCAGTCCAAAGGAAACTGGCAAGAGATATTTTTTAAATCTCTGATTCCTCACAGGCAAAATGGGGATAAAAATGTCTAAGTCAGAATTACATCAGATAATATAGGCTGAGGACCTCTCTGGTACCTAGAGTCAGCAACATTGAGTAAATGGAAGCTGTTATTGATTTAATCGTTAGTTAAACAAACAGGAGACATTATATTCACAATACGGGCTCAACTATTTAGAAGTTGTATGGAAAAAAACACCAAGATTGAAATATGGTTTTCTTATGTCAACTATGTGTGACATAAGTTGATGCTTTTTCTTTCTTTATACTTTTCTAAACTTTACAAGCTATGTAAAATTTGCTTATATTACTTTAATAAGAATAAAAACAAAGCAAAAGAGAACTAATCTCTCTCCTTACATGGATCCTAAGGAGATGTTTTCATTGCATTTTAGAAGATAGGGAACAAATGGTAAATTCATGAATTAAAATGCCTGATTTTTGACTACCAAAAAAAGAGAGAGAGATTTTTTTACATAATTTGCATATGGCAGCAAGAATTCAGTCACTATTTCAGTGTTAACATCTATAATCAGGATAAAAGTTCAATTTCAGGTATCAAATGCTATGCTTGATCACAGAAGTCTAACAATACCATTGATTCAGACTTTGCTAGAAGTCAGAATTAATTTTTATGGATATATGTATTTGCATATAACTTTACACAGTTTACAGTTTCTATACACAGATGTGTCTTAAGTCCACCATTATAGATTGTGATATTCCATTCTAAAACTTAAAATTTTAGAATTTTTAATAACATTATTTTGGTTGTCAAACAATAACCACAGTCTTTGAGATGTTGTAATAAAATTTCTTCTTAAAAAATTTTTATTTGGGGTTATAATAGCCCAGCCTTTTACTTCCTCTCTTTGGCTAGTTGCCTTTTTTTAAAAAATAAACATGGATATTCTTTCAACTGTCCCTTTTTCTGACTTGTAAAGGAATTCTCTTAAAGAGAGATCTCTAACTGCAGTAAAGCAGATTTCTTTATAAAAGCTGACAGAGCAAGAAAGATTTTCTACATGTAGACTGGAACAGAAATTTCTAGAAAAGGATGCTTATATTTTCCTTTTATCGGGCTTCCTTCTTCTCTGTTTTCTGTGAAATGTGACATTGAGAAGCAAGTCGCAAAGTCTAAGTATTGTACCACTTACCCATGCAGTCTGGACCCCAGTGGCCTGGGCAACATTGAGGTTGGAAATATTCCTTCCTACAAATATGGCGGCATCCCGGGAGAGACAGAGAGTATGTCCTGATCTCAAAGGTGTACCTTAGAAGGTAAAGAGAGGGCATTAACACATGATAAGAGCAATGCAGTTAACTCTAAGAGGTAGGATTGTCCTAGATTTTTTTTTTTAGGTCTTTATATCATTAAAAAATATAGCCTTAACACATTTGCCTTTCTAGGTAGAATGAAACTTAATTATGAATTATATTTAATTATAAGAAATGGATGAAAAAATCAGGAAACAATGAAAATAGGGGGGAAATATCTAAAGTGATATCAGAAGCGAAGTTAGTAGATGAAATAAATGATATTAGGCCCTAGGGTCATGCTAGAAGTGGGCCTCAAACTTGTCAATGAGTGTCCTGGCAGTCAATGCAAGAAGGGAAAGGCCATGAGTTACATGGTGCAAAGGATCTGTGGATTTAAAACAAACCTATTACTCAGGATTAGCATATTTACTGCAGATACCATAGATGTAGAAATTTCTGTGGCGGAGGTGGTGTAAGGTAGTAAGCAGTATTCACCACAATATCCCACTAGGAGATATAATGATCACTTCCGTGCAACAGTTTCTAGTACTGGCTGAGGTATGGTTCTGGAATAGCAATTCTATGGAGGCTAAATACCATTGTCTATGTGTAGGATCTCTGTGGCTGTGGCTTATTCCAGGATTAGACTTTAGTGCATATAGAGACAATCCTCCATGAATATTGTTTTTTTCAAATGGGCTGTTGTTAAGACTAGCGTGATGGTGAGTTCAAGGTTGTCTTCCCAAACCAGTCCCTGAAATGTACGTAGCTGATTAACAGCAGAGCCATGTGCTTTATGGACAGTCAAGGTGGGAATAGAGCTGAGGTTTTTTTTTTTCGAAAGGTTGAGAATACTGGTATTGACATCTGTCTCTTCACAAAGGTGGGCGGAGGAAGAGCCCAAGGGCAGAACCAAACATCCCCTCAGTAACTAATTCTGTAAAGACATACAAGTGGCCAATAAGTGTATAAAAATGTGCTCGACATCAGTAATCATCAGGGGAAGGCAAATCAAAACCACAATGAGACGGGATCGGGCGCATTCAGGGCGGTATGAGATATCACCTCATACTTATTAGGATCACTATCATAAAAAACAAACAAACAAAAGACCACTGTTGGTGAGGATGTAGAGAAAAGGAAATCCCTGTGCAAATCCCTGTTGATAGGAATGTAAATGGGTGTAGCCACTATGGAAAACAGTACGGAGGTTCTTCAAAAAATTAAAAATAAAACTACCATATGATCTATCCATCCTACTTTTGGATATATATCCAAAAAAATTGAAATCAGAATCTCAAAGAAATATCTGCATTCCTGTGTTCATTTTAACATTGTTCATAATAGCCAGGACATGGAAGCAACCTAAACACCCATCAGTGGATAAATGGCTGAAGAAAATGTGGTATGTACATGCAAAGAAATGTTATTCATTGACTTTGCAAAGAAGGAAATCTTGCAATTTGTGACAACGAGGGTGAACCTGGAATACGTTGTGCTAAGAGTAATAAGCTAGACACAGAAGGACAAACACTATATGATCCCACTTAAGTAAGGAATCTAAATACTCAAACTCACAGCAGCAGCAAGTAGAACGGTGGTTGTCAAGGGTTGGAAGGATGGGAAACGGGAAAGTATTGGTCAAGGGTACAAAGCGTATGTTTTATGTAAGATGGAAACGTCCTAGAGATTTACTGTATAGCATAGTGCCTAGAGTAAAGAATAATGTAATATATGCTCAAAAATTTGCTAGGAGGCTGGATCTTATGTTAAGTATTGTTTCTTTAAAATAAAACTGTCCTTTTTAGAAACACGGTCTTGCTCTGTTACCCAGACCGGAGTGCAGTGGCATGATCATAGCTCACTGCAACCTTGAACTCTTGGCCTCAAATGATCCTCCTACCTCAGTCTCCTGAGTAGCTGGGACTACAGGTGCACATCACCATGCCTGGATAATTTTTAAATTATTATTATTTTTTTGTAGAGACAGAGTCTTGCTATGTTGCCCAGGCTGGTCTTGAACTCCTGGATCCAAGCAATCCTTCTGCCTCAGCTTCCCAAAGTGTTAGGATTATAGGCACGAGCCACTGTGCCCAGCCAAGTGGTCTTATCACACACAAAAAAGAGGGAAGGAGGAAACTTTTGGAGATAATGGATAATGGATTGTGATGATGGTTTCATGGGTATATACTTATCTCCAAACTCATCAAGTTGTATACATTAAATATATACAGCTTTTTGCATGTCAATCATACCTCAATGAAATGGTTAAAAAAAAAAACCCAAAATATCAAACAAAACCAAAGAACCAATCTGAGTTTGTTCTACCAGAGATAAATGACAGATCAAAGTCTTCAATTCTAAAATAGAGCATGAATGCAAAAATTCTATCGTGTGTGTGTGTGTGAGCGTGCATGTGTGTGTGTTGGGGTGGAAGGGATATAACCAAGTGCCTATCTTGGCCTTGAACAAAAAAGCAGCCAGTACAAAAAAGTTCCCAGTGAAGTAGCCATATGATTTTAACTTTTAACCCTAAATCTTCCTGATATTATTCTAATACGAATTGAAATGGGTTGCAAATGTATGCCTACTTTGGTCATTGAGTGTTAACTGCTACATGTGTTTACTAATTTTAGGCCAGTTAATGCTGGGAAACTTTTACTAAAAATTATGATTGGGGTTTTATAATAGAATATAGTGTGGTCACAATAAGCAAATGTGAATTTAAAATATTGCGATAGAACAGTGTTAAGGTTTCATTTCATTTCAAAATAAAAAATAACAGTAATCCTTCAGCCCTGAGTTAAAAACAAACTCATTGAGTACTGTCTAATTTCTAAATTAGTAGACTGACTAAACACAAAATTGAATTTGCAGTTGAACTTTGTGGCTGCATCCATTACCTGGTGAGCAGAACTGTTTGTCATCCTTTGCCAGGATTAGCCTTGAATTACAAGAGTTTTGAATCCTAAGAGGTCTTTAAGAATACAAAGTTAC
Organism: Indri indri; assembly: GCA_004363605.1. Taxonomy (NCBI): domain Eukaryota; kingdom Metazoa; phylum Chordata; class Mammalia; order Primates; family Indriidae; genus Indri; species Indri indri. The sequence continues at coordinate 4,715 of RJWJ010032450.1, forward strand.
ATAAAATGCAATCAAGCTATAATTCATTTGTCCTCCTTCTTTGGGTTCTAATTATTATCAGGAAGACGGCTAGTTAGTGAGATGACTACCAGACCCAAGACTTCACATGTTTAAGACTACAACATTTTCCACATGAAACAAACCCCAGATTTTCAAAGTAAAGATTGGCAAGATACAGGAAGAATGTTTATGTGCAATGCAATGTAGTCAATTTTGTATTAAAATGTGAATCGATAATAATATATGATTTAGACTCAAGTTCATAAATTTTGAGTTACCTAGGTTTGGGCCTGTTTTTGTCTCAGAGCAAGAGAAAAGCCACGGAAACGCTTTGCAGTTTTTGAGGTAGGGAGTTTCAGTTTGGATTCACAATTCCTTGAGTTTCAAGATTGGAGCACACTTATTTTCTCATAATGAGTACCTGCAATCTCGAACCCCTACGGAGCCATTGGTAATCTTGGTGTAACCGTCTGGGCACTTGACTTCAAAGTTGAGCAAGCAGGATCGGCACTGGGTCCTAATTGTTAGAAGAGACTTCTTATCGCATCTTTTTGCCTGCGCAAACATAAAAAAGAACACCAATTCCCATTAACAGAGCCTTGCAAAATAGCTAGCTTGGTCAATCTTCTCCATTGGCTTCAATTTGGTGGAATGTCTGGGATGGCAGTGAGGTTGATTGGTCATGACTGGCTTGCTGTTTTCAGCCTTATCAGAGTGTTGGGATCAGCAAGTAATGTCTGCGTGGCTGTGGGTTGGGGAAGGGGCATTGTTTGTACCACACGTTTGCCATCCCTGATCTGGAGTCTGGAGTCCAGCAAGGTAAGGTAATGTCATATGTGTCATTGCACACACATACCCAAATGGGAAACCTGAAATATCTTGCAGAATACCTATTCAAATGGAAAATTGATCAAGCAGGTTATTCAAGGTCAATTGGCTATAGAGCACTAGGTCTCAAGGATATTCTTCCATCATTGATTCCACAGGAGTAGCTGCTTTGGGGCCAGCATATTGCTAAATGCTGTGGGGATGCAGTTCCTATACCAAAGGTTTTTGCAATCTTTAGATTACAATCCAGCTTGAAGGTGGGCTCCAGGAGAGCAGCAATCTTTTTCTGTTTTGTCCATGCTGTACCCTAAATCCCTAGAATAGTGTCTGACATATAATAGTACTTCAGTGAATATTTGTTGATTAATGAATGAATTGGGGAAATCAAACAGACACACTAGAAAAGGTTATTTAGCAACATAAGGTGGCAGAGAATTAACTGCTAAAATAAACGATCCACACCAAATTTGGCCCTGTCTTTAGGAAATCTATTTGGGAGGCTGACCTTTTCTCAAGTTTCTTTGATCTCCCCATCAAACTCAAGATGAAGCAACCTTGTATAATGAGGAGAGACTGAACTTGGGGGTCAAAAGACCTGAATGTGAAGTCAAGCTCTAGATCTTGCTAAGTGTACAGTCTTGAGCAAATGCCTTACCCTGTAAAGGGAAGATATTAATAGCCACTCTTGAAGTTATTGAGACCTTTAAATGACATAACAGGTGCAAATTTCCTGCCACAATGGACTGTCATGGGTGGTAAATGCTAGTTCCTCTAACTCTTCTCCACCTCCTGCTCTGCTTTGCCTGCCGCCTCTCCTGACTGGCATATTCTCTCCCCTCCCCTGGGCCACCCAAACCACATCCTTCAGGGCCACGTGTAAGAACACCTCTTCCACAAAACCACACTCATCTCTTGTCCTTTTCCCAACTTCTACTTCTCGACTTCTGTGGCTGGCTCAGTGGAGCACATTTCGTTGGTCTTTGCTGTCCATTTAGAAACCCCTTGATGGGGAAGATCATGTCTCCAACTTCTGTGTGATCCCACAGCTCATCCTATGGGCCCAGTGCCAGGTTAGGTGTGTGGAAATGAAATATGTAAAGTCTGCATAGGAAGAAACTTTACATTTACAGAACAATTTGTGGTTATGCATACTTCCAAAGGCATTATCTTATTCGATCTTCACCACTCTAGAGATAACTAGGACAGATATCACCTTCCTCACTTTAGTGGGAAGAAAATAGAGGTGAGGGATGTTGCAGTGACTTGCCCAAGGTCACCCTGTAAGTTACTGGTCTTGTTATTCCTTGATTAGCCCTTTATCTTCTATGCACCTGAGTGGTAAATAGAAAAGTGAAATCTCTGTTTTTACTGGTAGTTTTCATTTGGTGATCATTATGAACCAAAATAGCACTGGAATGTTCTTTGTGGTCTAATCACAAAACCCACACTTAGATACAGTTCAAATTAATCTCCTTTAATTCTCATGTTGCCTCTACATTTTTTTAAATCAGGCTTTTCTTTACATTAGAGATTCCCATTTGGATAAGCAGGTGGGGTTATATTACTTTGTCTTTTCTTTCTTGCTGGGCCAGATTTAAAATTCCCTTCTTAAGAAATCCCTTGATCTTCAAATTTCCCTTTTCAAATGGAAAGACTCATTCTACCTCTTTTACAGTATTTACCAACTTATCCCCTCTGAAAAGTAAATTCAACTTTAAGCACTGCTCAAGACCTGATTTCTGCACTAATGTAAGCACTTGGTGATGATGATGGTGATGATAATTACTACCACTTGTGGAGCACTGTCAGGGGAGAAACTGAAACTTGGAGAGAGATTAAATAACTTGCTCAGAGTCGAACAGCTAGTAAGCCGTGGAGCACCATGATTGGTCCTCAGAAATGTGTATTAAACAGACAAATGAAAGCCACATTTCAAATTCACCCCTACCTAACTTCAGAGCTGCAACGTTTAACCACAAGGCCATCTTCCCATGTTTCTGTGAAAGCATTATCAGAGTACAGCCAACTGGAGTCAAATTGGTGTTGATAAAAACTTGCCTAGCCCAGGTGCAGAATCATGTTTAAGATTTACTCTTAATAGATCAGAAATCATATATTATGAAATACGTTTTAAGTAAATCATCCCAGATTAGGGCTCATTGATAATTGGCCTTACTCCATGACAATAACTTGTGTGCATTTTGCTTGAGAGTTCAAGGTGCTGACATACTTCACCAAGGCTGCTGATAAGCCTGCCCTCGGTACTTTCACCACAGCTCTGTGGAAGGCAGAAGGGATGGATTTTGTAAATATTTCTGATACTTGTATTTTTTAGTGATATATCATCTACCGTGGAACTCTGTAGACCAATCTTTCCACAACCCTAGTTATTTTCTTCAGTCAGAAAGATGGGATGATAGATATTCACAATAATGAGACGATCAAAACAAACAAAAAGCAGGATACCAAAGTTTGTAATGGAAAGAGGAGTGTCAGCACTAAAATGAGAGCTCCCAATAGCACAGGAATAGAAACAGCTGGGCCGGCACCCCTTCAGAAAGATGCTTCATCACCGTTAGAATCTCCACAAGTTTTCTCTTTATTTTATAAAGTCCAGAGAGTACTTTTTACCCATGACAATAAAGGCAAACAAAAGGCTTTTGAGCACATCATGAAAATTAACCAATTAAAAATATGAAAGTCTCATCTTACCTGCCCTGTGGTTTCAGCTGGGGAGCAGAAATTTTGTACAACCAATCCGAGAACAAAAATTATGAAATGTTGTAGCATGATGAGGAAATATATGCTCCTTCTCTGGGCCAGGCACCTGTCAGGATGATTTAGGTATTTTAACTTAGTTTGATGAACTTGACTCCCAGTGAATTCTTTCTCATTTCAGTATTTACTTTGAAATCCTTTTCTTTTCTTGGATTGAACCAGAAGAAAGCTGCAACCTGCCTCTAGATAGGAAAAAACGTCAAATCCAGGGGTCTTGGTGAAATCGGCCACGCTAAATGGTACATATATCCTGGCCGAATGACAGGATATCCTGAAGGGGCTCAGGCGGAGGCCTGGCCTGGAATTTCTGTGCCTGTGAAAGTCCCGGAACAGTTCCTGCCTTCCCCTGCTGCTGTGCCCCTGCCTCTGGTGCACCGACCTGCCAAGGCTTCCACAACCACCCCGTGGAACACCGCAGGCCTCGCTGTCCAAATGCAAAGGTCCAGGCTTGCTGTTGAGCCGTGTTTGTGGGAGCGCCCTTAAGTGGGCACGAGCCCAGGTGCGGAGAGGGGGATGCTGCGGAAGCCTGGGTCCCTGCCTTGGAGGAGGGGGTAGCTTCACCCCGGGCAGTTGGCAAACTCCACTGCAAAGAAATGTCTCCTTGCAGACACCAACAGTTGTGTTTTCGACTCCCTCTTTCTTTTCTTCCATGTCACTCCAGTAGCAAGTGACTGAGACCGTAGGTCTAATCTTACCTTTAAGGTCTGGACCTTTTGCCACCTGTTCAGGGAAGCCCTCCTGTCCTGTCTTGCCCTTGCACATGACCCTGCAGACCCTCCCAGAATTTTGCACACGATGCCGTGAAAGCCCAGTCTCATCTATCATAATTCACCTGTCTCTCACATCCAATTGTGAATTCCTTGAGGGCAGGGGCATAACCTTCGTCTTTTCTGTACCCCTTGAAGCCTAGCACAGAGACCTGTACTTGAAGATAATAAAAATAATTAATAATATTAGCCAACACTTTTTGAAAACTTAATACATGCCAGTCACTATTCCAGACCTCTCCATGGGTTTACTTGTTTAATTCTCACAGCTCTTGGTGAAACAGGATTATTCTCTTCATTTTACAGATGAGGAGACCAAGGCAGAGAGGTTAAGCAACTTACCCAAGGTCGTCTCACAGCTAGTCGGTGGTTAATCCAGTATTCAAAACGTGTGGCTTCCAGAGCGAGTGCCACCAACCACTACCCTCTACTGCCAAAAACAATGAAATATTTAATGAATAAATAAATAGTAGGTGGTGTTTCAGTCCCATTGGAAACCCTGATGGGAAGGTTTCAGACCCAGCACCAGGAAGGATAAAGTCTGGGTATATCCACCAGACAGGGCACATCTCATGACACTGAATTAACTGGGAGACTCATGCAGTACAGATGCTAGTTTTGGTTAAATCATCCTTTTTTCTCTACAAAGAATCTTTTACCCCTGGCCCCCTCATTGAACCTTTGAAACAACATTATATTGACTGGTAGGTAATCTAGGAAACTTTTCCAACACAGACAGGCCCCTCAGCAGCTAGCTTAGAGGTCTAACTGGCAGGTAAAGAAGTCCTTATAATCCCTTGGCTGCATGTTAGAATCCTGCAGGAGCTTAAAAAAAAAAATTCCTATTGCTTGGCCCTACTCCAGAACAATCAAATCACAACTCCTGGGAGTGGGGCGCAGGAGAATTCTTCAAAGATTCCTGGGCGATTTTACTTGCATCCAACTGCCGTTTGAGGAGAAAATAATTACTGTGTGAAGCCAATGAGATTCTGAAGTTTGTCAGTTACAGTAGGTGTGTTACCTTAAATAATGCACCAGGGAAATAAGATGGACGCTTCGTTCTGATTCTTTTCTTTCTGACAGACATAGACAAATATCTGGTGCTTGGAATGGGCTAGATTCCAGGTGAAATAATAAAATGAACCCACATTAGCACTTCCCAAATAGTGTTTCACCAAATGCTACTTAGTTCTGGGAGATGCTGTAGGAGTATCAGGGAAGAATTCTCTCATCAGATGATTTGGGAAACCTTGTCTCTTATGTCCCTTTCTCATGGATTCATCATGCTCGTTAGCCCACTAAAGGTTCTGAGAAGTCCTGCAGTAAAACAACATAATAAGATAAAACCCAAACACTTTAACTTTGCTTAAAGCAGGATTTCCCAAACTTTTGAGACCAAGGGATGCTTTCTTTTTTTCCAAATTCATATTGACAACCTCCAGATCTTGTGTTCAATTAGTCTCTCTTAGGGAAATTCTGCCTTAGACTTCAGCAGGTAGACTATTTTATTTTTAAATTGCCGGGAAGTAGAAGTTAGCCTGCTAGTGGCCACAGTCTAGGACCTGAGCATAGGGTTTATCAATTAGTTTCATTAAAAAATAATACATCAACAAAACCTATAACTCACATAGCATTGTTCAGAAATTGAACAGTTGTATTAAATTATCGTGTTTCTGTTAGGCTCTTTTGGTTGCTATGAACAGAGATTCTTCAAGTTATTGTTCAAGGTAATCCCTACCACCCTGCAACTGACAAGCAAAGAGCTCACAATGATGCCTAGCACATAGTGGGTGCTCAGTCACTCTTGACCATAACTATGCAGTTAAATATGCAAATGTATGCAACAGCTACACAGATCTCTACTCTTAGCCAGTTGTAGCTCCAAAGTGGGTGTGGATTTCCCCTCTCCTGGATTGTCCCAGTTCTGCAGATCTGTGTGTCTCTTACTGGGCAAAATGTCACTTTCTTTACTGTGGTCCATATTCCTTTTTGCAGATTATTGCAATCCCTGTCTCTACTCATTCAAAGTGGTTTTTGATCAGTAAAATTTTACAGGCAATTTGCCCCCTCCAACCCCATATACCCTCTGTGCTGTGGACAGTCACTCAGGACCTGGGGATGGCTTTCCTCTTTCCAAGGCTGCTGTTTGCTCTCACTGCTTGCTTCTTGTGTCTTCCTGGATTGATACTCACCTCCTTTCCCCTGTGATCTGTCCTCAGTGGTGGCAGTGTGAGAGCTTATAGTTTCCTCTTGGGTGGGAGGAGTAATTCCTGATTGGAATCTAAAGAGACTTTTCCCACATTGGAAAAGGAAAACAAAAAGTTGGGGGAAGGTTGTAAACTTCCTGGGGAACACTGTGGAGCATCCTCCGTGGCTGTAGGATTCTGGCTGTTAGTGTTGAACTGTTCCTTTCTCTATGCCATGCTTGTTACTGAATTTTTAGTCCTTGGTCACTTTAAGTAATAAAACATTTTGTGTGCGCTTTGAGTAGGACTCAAGAAAGGGGACTCATCACCTTTCTCATCATCATCATCATCATTATAGTAAACTCACATATGGCTTTCATCATGTGCCAGACACTCTTCTAATCTTTAATTCATTTACTATTTTCAATAAGCCTAACTGAATCTTCTTATTGACTTAATAAAGTTAAATGTTTATTTAAATTTAAATTATTGAATTTAACTTATTGAATCTTCACCATAAGCCTAATGCATAAGTATTGCCATCATTCTCATTTTGCAGATGAGAAGACTGAAACAGAAAGAGGATGAGTGACTTCTCTGCGGTCACGAAGCTGGTAAGTGATGGGCAGACAATTGGATCCAGGCAGTTTGGATTCACTGAGCCATCCCCTTGACTTGCTTTGGTCCTCCGTGAATCTTGAGCAAGGTCTTCTTGGACCTTGTGAGATGGCCAAGAGGGTTAGAGTTTATTCTTATGAAGGAGAAAAAGTCTTAACTGTCCACATGGGGATTGTTATCTTTTGCTTTGCAGGGGGAAAAAAAAGCCCAGAAATTGGGAATCTGAGGCTAATTTTTCTGATTAAAATTTATTTATTTTCATTCTTTCAGCAGCTTTTGCTAAACTGAAGAAGAGGAAGATCTCAGAATAGTAACAAGGTATTGATCTTTCTTGAACATCTAGCTAGAAAATTGAAAAAGTTGCTTTACATGGTTTTAACAGATCCAACAGCTCCTAGAGTTTTTCCAAAAGAAAGCGGTGCTTTGGGAAGTGACAATTTTATAATAGAAGAGGTAACAGGAGCCAGTCCCTGAAAACATTCGGTAGGAGAAATCAGTGGGAGTTATTTGGACATGCCTCGATGGATGCCTCCACGACTAACGTGGTCCTCGATAAAATTTAGATTCTGGTCAAGGTGGAGCAAACAGAACTAACTAAACACACTTTCAAAATCTCATTTCATGATTTGAAGTAGTTTAAAAAATAGTCTTCCAGGAGGAGAGATTTTTCTGCCCTGGCTTGTGGATTTCTCTCTGAGTAGGCACTTTCAGTGGAATCCGATTTTATTATGCAAATAGCTTGGTGTTAAATTCAGCCGGATATTCTTTTTTTCTACTCATTGGGCAGAATTCTTGGCACCTGAAACATCTTGGCCAGTGTACAGAATATTTTTCTTCTCTCCTTTACATCTTATTGTGATATCGAGATAATCCAATGGCTATTTATATTCCAAATACAGACATTGTTAAAAAGGAATTCACATTCTTGTTGTCCTTTTAAAATATCTTTTTTGTACTGATTTTATGAGCATTATCACATTTCTTTTTTTCTTTGCCTTTCTCCCTTCCCTGGTTTGGGTAATAATATCTTGTATTTTTTTTAGACCATAGGACTTAACAAGCTAAACAGAGAGTAGTCTGTAGTTTCTTTTTAATGATGTTTTGAAATAACACTTGTTTAAAAGTCTTCAAGTGAAAATCTATGATTTCATTTGGCCTGATTTATGTAGGTATCTATGTTCAATGTACACCTTTACTTTGATTTGTAGATATAGGTCATGTCAAACAGGATGATTTTTTTTTCTTGGTTGTTGTTATCACACCGTAAATTTTACTTATCCACTTATTCACTCAACAAACATTTATGGAATGCCAGACATTATGCTGGGCTCTGAGGACTAGTGGTAGATAAGCCTTGTGCATTTTAGCTTCCAGACTACTTTTGTACATATTGTATCACTTAAATATTATTACAACTTTGTGAAACAGTCTGAGCAAGGAGTATTTTATCCTGATTTAGCAGCTGTAAAGATTGAGGCATAAAGGAACCGAGTGGTTTATTCAGCATCAATAAGTTAGTATGTGGTTGAACTAGTAATAGATGCCAGGTAATCTTACTCTAGTCCTGTGCTGAGTCCGTTGTGGCGGACCACCTTTCTGACACCTGGTGCCGACGCTAACACGTGGATTACCTGTGGTTCATTGAATTCAGTCATTAAAAGGCTTCCCTGAACTGGGTGCTCCTTGTGGTCACACTAAGATGTGGCCACAGCCACAGAAATTCTGAAGAGTGAATACAGAGACTACAGTTGAGTGACAAAACCACAGGCACACTTGGACCAGAATGGAAAGTGTTGGGTCACCAATTCTCAAAGGTCCATTATGTGGACTACTGGACTTGTCATCCCTGGCACAGAGTAACATGGACAAATTGGATCACTTCCTGTTCTATGTGAAAGGACTTAGCTGTGCTCTAGAAGCTGGTCTGACACCAGCCCTTCAGAGCACGCAGTAAAGCTCACACCTGCCAGGCTCGCCTCTACCTTAGTGACTTGCCAAGGTCTGCAATGCTCTTCCCCTGAGCAGACCTCGTTTCCTTCAAGCCCTGTTCAAGTTCACCCGCTCAGTGAGACCTGTCCCGACTCCTCTACCGAAAACCCCAGCAGGCACCCCTGCCTCCCTCCACCCCCAAGGCTCCAACTTCCCACGTCCTGATCTTTTTTATTCCCCTGGGCACGTATCACTTTCTAAGCCACCATATAATTAGCTTGTTTATTGTTTATTGTTGTCTGTCTCCCTAATTAGAACCTATGCTCATTGAGGGCAGGGATCTTCATGTGTTTAGTTAACTGATATGTCTCAGGTACCTGCTTGAGACACAGTAGACACTCACTATAAATCATTGCAACAAATAACTCACTCACGGAAGTGAAAATTTCCCAGCAGCGCAGATAAACAGATTATACAATTCAGGTAAAATATTAGTACTACTATCCTCAAAAAGCATTTATTAAAACATACGCTTCTTTTTTTTTCAATTACCTGAGCCACTTATGAAATCAGTTCTTTCTGGTCACTATGCCACTCAGCTTTGCGACAGCATCCTCCTCTAAAGGCGGCACTCTAAAATATCCTTGTTTCTTGGTGAATTTTTTTCACATCTTAGTCTGTTGGATTATTATTTTGATATCTGGGAAATCAAACTCCTGTAACTTGTATTAAACACTTTTCTATTTCTTACGAATGAAATTATATTCACCCACAAAGTCCCTCTTACCTTACCATACATGGTGTGTGTTGGTTCAATACTCTCCGTCTCCACGACGGGTCTGTCTCCAGTTCTGCCCCGAACCACTGAGCGTGACCTTAAGCAAATCCCTTAGCCTCAATTCTAAAATAAGGGGGTTGGATGATATAATGTTCATTCTGCCCTTCCACACTGACAGCATTGTAAACTATTCTTTCTGTCCTTTTTAATGCTAAGGGGATCTCTCCTCCTCCAAATTTCTTTGAGCCTTGAGCATTTTTGTGGTTGGTTTGAATGCTGGGTACACCCTTGAGGAATATATCTGTTATTTTCTCTCCCAAGTAATCAGAAATTCTTTCAATTCCTCAAACTTACTTTCTTAAAGAAAACATAGAAATATTTTAGGGTTTTGAGGCAGAAAGGGTAGTGGAGATATATTTAAGCTGAGATTTATTGTCTTGATGGTATTTTGCCCAAACTATTTCATTAAGCTGCATAGGCAGGTATCAAGTTGAACCATATGAAATAGTCATTCTTTTAGATCAAGGAAGGACTAATAACGGCAACTTCATATGGTTTACTCAGACATACACCTGTTTAGCTCTATCTATGATTAGAAAATATGCCAAGATTTTTTTTTTTTTTTTTTTTGGAGACAGTGTCTCACTCTGGTGTCCTGGCTAGAGTGCAGTGGCACGATCATAGCTCACTGCAACCGCAAACTCCTGAGCTCAAGTGATCCTCCTGCCTCACTATCCCAAGTAGCTGGGACTACAGGTGCACGCCACCACACCTAGCTAATTTTTTTTATTATTATTTTTTGTAGAGATGGGGGTCTTGCTGTGTTGCTCAGGGTGGTCTCGAACTCCTGGCGTCAAGTTATCCTCCCACTTTGGCCTCCCAAAGTGCTGGGATTATGTGAGCTACCACACCTGGCCCCAAACTTTTAGTCTTCATAGAGAGGCACTCTTTTAGTCCATTGCCATTTCTCAGGGACTGAATTTTTTAGGAGGGTTGTTATTGTGAGAATCAGATACGAGGGCTCAAGAGACTGTCAGTTCTGATTGAAATGTTTATGTCTCTAGGTAGGATGTGCATCGGGGCCAAGCTGCCGCCTCTCTGCATTGCTTCCCACCCTGCGGCGAGGGCCGAATGAGCCAGTGAGTAAATACCCATGCCTTCACCCGGCCCTGCCACCCTCTCTGGTTCCTCTGCCTCGTGCTTCAAGAGGATAAATAAATGCACTCGGTTGTTATTAGGAACTGATGGGGCAGTGGGGTTTCCTGCACACTCATCAGATCCCGGCCCTGAGAGGAGTCAGCTCTCTAAGCAGGGGATGTGTCCAAACACGTGTATCCCTCCCCTCGTGGCCCTTTCCTTTTCCTTTGCTAGATTAAATCTTTCCATGCAGCAAACTTTCTTTTTTGGTGACTATTGTTTTTCCTTTGTGTGGAGACCAGTCAGCAGGTCCTGCTCTAAGCAAAACTGTGAAGTAGGCAAAGTTCCTCTGCAGCCCCCACCACTTCCCTTCAGCATCCTCCCTCCCCCGTCCATTCAGCCATTCAAGCCATCAGCATTTACTAGGGGCTCACTGTACCCAGGGCACCTTTCTGGTTAGGATGCTATTTCGTAGAGGACTGAGATGAATGATTTGGTGTTTACATAGTCACAGCGAACATTTATCTACCCAATTGCTCAAGAATGGTTTTTGTTTCTTCTCTTTTCCTCACCACTGGTACCAACAGCTGCTATTGATTCTGCCTTCGATAGGTAGAATCGTGGATCCAAGCCCCTCTCTACATGCCCACGGTGCCCTCCTTGGTTTAAGCCCCATCACCTCCTGCTTACACTGTCGCAGCAGCATCCTACTTGACCTCCCTTTTTCCACTTTGCCTCCTAAAATCCATCCTGCAAACAGTGGTCAGAGTTGTCTTCTCGAGGTCTAAGTAAGACCACGTGTTCCCAGCTTAACACTCTTCAGCGGCTTGGAATCAAGCACCAACCCCTTGCCGTGGCTTTGGGTCCTACCTGAGCTGAGCTCTGGTCTTCTCTCTGGCTTTACTCTGCTAGAGCCCCCCTGCCTTTGTTCCGTGTCTCCAACACCCCAAGTTAATTCCAATCTTTGGCATTTTCACTAGCTGTTCCCTTTTCCTGGAATGTTCTTCCCTCTGCTATCTGAATGATTGATTCTTCCTTGGCATCAGTTCTCACGTAAATGTTGCCTCACAGAAGAGCCACCCCTGACCACCCAAGCTGACATGGTCATTAAGCCGTACCATTGCACCCCCTGTTCTAGTTCTTCGTGTGGTGCTCATTCCACATCACAGCATCTTGCTTGTTACTGTCATTCTCCCACTGACTTTGCATAGGCGCTTTCCCAGAGCCTGGAATGGTGCCTGATGGATAGCAGGCAATCGATACATTGTTACTAATGAATTCATTCGTAAGTATTTGTTATGTGCTCTGCACTTTACGTATATTATTTAATCCTCTCAAATCTCCTATGGGGAACATAGTATCATTATCTCTGTTTTAGATATTGGAAAACTGAGGTAAGTAGAGATCTCTAAGCAGGGCTGGCTCCATAACTTGTGGGGCCCAGTGGAAAATGCAAATGCAGGACCCTTTGTAAGAACATCCTGAAGCATTTCAAGGCAGAGGCAGCAGGGCTGGGAAAGGGGGTTTCGGAGAGCTAGGAAACGTGTATTGAGTAGGGCAGTCAGGGTAATCTTCACAGAAAGGTGCAATGTGAGGAAGGCTTGAAGGTGGGGAGGAAGTTCACTAATTGGACATCCCAGAGGAGAACATTCTCTGGGTAGAGGCAGTGGAAAGAGGAAAGGCCCTTGGGTGGAAGTGGCGATGGGAGAGGGAAGGTGAGGGTCCTTGGGGAGGGTTCTGTGAGGTGTTGTAGGGTTTCGAGTAGAGAAAAGACATGATCTGGCTTTTATTAGGAAACCATCGCCCCAGTGGCTGTGTTGAGAACACACTGTGGAGGGAGGGGCAAGTGGAGACTTCTCAACAGGCTACTGCAACGAACCGGGCGAGAGGTGGTGGTGGCTGGAACTAGGGTGGGAGTACTGGAGGTGGAGAGAAGGGGTCTGATTCTTGATATATTTCACAAGGAGGGCCAAGAAAATTTGTTGATAGTTTGGTGTTGGGTTTGTAAGAAAGAGGAGTCAAGGATGACTGCAAGGTTTTTGGCCTGAGCAACTCAAAGAATGAAGTTGCCTCCCACTGAGATGGGAAGATCTGAGTGAAGCAGGGTTTTGCCAGGGAGATTAAGGAATTCAGTTTCGGATTTGAGGTGTCTGTTAGATATCCACATGGAGATGTCAAGGAGGAGTTGAATAAATGAGTCTAGGGTTCCAGAGAGAGGTCTGAGCTGAATACACACATTTGAAAGACATCCGCACTATAGGTCATAGTTAAAGCCTTGGACAGAGTGAATCACCAAAGGAATGAGAGTGGGTAGACAGTAAAATGAGGTCCCAGGACACTGATATTAGGAGGTGTAGGGAACTGGGATGAGGAGGAGGGAAGGATGCTGTGCTCACCTGTGTCGAATGATGATGTGAGGTGGGATGAGATGAAGGCTGATGCTGTCTGCCTTTGGAGGTTTTTGGTGAACTTGACAATAGCAAGTTCAGTGGAGAGGCAGGAAAGAACTACCTCCTGAAAGGAGTAGATTTAAGGGAATTGGAGGGGAGAAATCAGAGATAGTGTAGATCTCTTTTTCACTGAGTTCTGCAGCAAAGGGGACACAAACAAATAAGGCAGTAATTGGGGAGGGTGGAGGTTGAAAATGAATCAAAAAAAGATTTTAAAAGATGGGAAAAATAACAGCACTTTTATGGCTCATGGGGATGTTCCAATACAGAAGGAAAATGGATGATGATCATCAATAATTTCTATATTAAATACCACCC
>RJWJ010032451.1:0-18520 GCA_004363605.1 Indri indri
ACCTCTCCGTCGGTCTCCAAAAAAAGCCCCGAATGAAGTCTTACATGGTAACTTATAGGGAATAGTGAATGATTGCCAGGGGCAACAGGTTTACATAACAGCAGGTAGTTCCTCTCAGGTTAACAGATTTTCAAAAGGCTTCTATGGAAGGCTGCTACAGATTCTTTAACAAATTCTGTCTACGTGAGCAAAGAGTTACAAAGTCTTTCAAAGGTTAACTTCTAAATTCTAAGGTAAGTTTATCATTTAACAGAGGGGGTAAGCAGAGATGTATTGGCTCCATGTTTATTAGGTTATTGTGAATGGAGACAGGTAGTCTAGAGTGGTTTAAACAAGAGCTTTGCTTTAGCCATTTGGGAAGCTGTCTGCTGTCTGTTCCGGAGGGCACTCCATTGTCAGCTCTCAGCCCGCAGTTTTTAACAGATTCACTTGTGCTTTACAAAGCAAATCCAAACCCTCAGGTCTGAGAAACGCGGCGCCTTATGGGATACAGCCGCTACTATCTTTCAGAGATGCCCTTCCGTGTGTAACAGCATTTGAAATGCAAACCCACACGTTCACATATTCCTTCAGGGTAAAGCTCTGCAAAACTTCTAAGACAAATCCTGTCCCCAAACATGTTTAATATTAATTCATGGAGCGACACTCCTGTTTCAGCAACACGGGAGCAACTGGAGGCCATTATCTGAAGTGAAACAAGTCAGACACGGAAAGACAAATACTGCAGGTTCTCACTTATGCGTGAGACCTAAATAATGTGCCCGCATGGACATAGAGTATGGAATGATAGACGATGGGACTTGGAAGGGTGGGGAGGTGGGAGGGGGTAGATGAGGAGAAATTACTTAATGGGTACAACATATGTTATTCAGGTGATGGATACCCTAACTGGCCTGACTTCACCACTACACAATCTATGCGTGTAACAAAATTGCGCTTGTACCCAATAAATTATACATATTTTTTAAAAAGAAACTGATTCAGCCATTTTTACATATATATTTATGAGGGAGGAAATTAATCACTATAGGACAAGACATTAGGTTAAACTTTCAGCCAACCAAGATAGATTCTTAACTGATCTATGCACTTTCTGCCCCCAAGCGTATAGTTGCTGATTACTTGGGTTGACGGACTTGGAATTACAATGCCATTTGCTGCTGCTGTTCATGACAGAAGACAAATCAAAGTCATTCTTTTCACAAGTGGGTTTTATTGTTAGCCCTTTGTGTTGACCACAGAATCACCTGTGGCTTGTGAACCCGTCCTTAGCAGTTTGTGGTTGCTCTTCTGCATGGGATCAGGTGGACTCGCCTTTGCATTCTCATCACCACTGTCTCTGTTTATCATTCATTTAGGGTCCCTAAGACAAGGTACAAGGCAGAGAGAAGCAGGCTCATGGGGTCAAACTCACTACCTTCCTGTCTGGTTCTTCTGCACACAGGCGAGATATTCCTGCACATCGTCTGGGGACCCCAGAATGAGGGGGGCTCGTTGGTGAATAGCCTCCGGCTTCACATCCAGTACGGGCTGGGTGCCTGTGGTCGCCAAGCCCCCTGCCTGCTCAATGATGTAGGCGACAGGATTGCATTCGTACAGGAGCCGGAGCTGCGGAGGAACAGAGGCAGGAGGATAAACTCTGCAAGTGGCCAAACATCCCGAGCCATGCCCCGAAAGCTCCAGGAGGAGTTTCAACTGCTGAGCTTCTGTCTGTCTCCTTAGAGTGAATGCGTTTGTGCACCTCATGAGAGTGGGCCACTCGAGCTCTAGACCCTACAGAAGGCTGGATGCATCAGCTGGGACTCATCCCAGTGTCCTTTGGGGGCCTCTCCAGCCAGGTGGAGCCCTACCTGTCTCATGATCTTTGTGCTTATGGGAGACCTGCCTCTGGACTTGGAGATCTGAGATCTAGGCACCTGTTTCTTGCTGGCTCAACAATGAGGCAAACTGACGCAGCAGGCCTGGTCAGAAACCTTACTATGTGAGACTTAAGGCCGGTAAGCCTTGGTCAGGGGGATGGAGGACAGGAGAGGTTTGGGGTGTCAGGCAATAAAGTCCCAGACTGTAACCAATTAGCCCGATCATAAGACTACACTTGCTAATACAAGTATTTTCAACTTTGTGTCGTAAAGTTGCATTTAGATCTTCCAGGAGCTACTTTTCCAGACTTATTGGATGAGTTCAGAGGAGAAGTTCTCATTCCTGATTTTGAGACCTCTCAGGGGATTCTTATGTGGATTTCAGGGCATCTGTGAACTCTCTGCAAATGTATGTGATGTGTATGTTTACACACATTTTTTTCCGGGAAGTGGGCTGATAGTTTTCATTAGATACTCTAAGGGGTCCATGCTTGTAAATCACTTGGTGCTAAACCTAAAAGTTAGACACAGCCTGTGGAAAGTGAGAGGTAAACACAGCTGATGCCCAGTGAATGAAGGATGGGTGTGAGGCCAGAGGAGGGGAAGGCCAGTGAGAATCGCCAGTGCCCATAATGCCAGCCTTCCCCTCCTCCACACCTTCTACCACAGCCGTGAAACTCAGCGCGGGAAGTAGAGCTTGTTTCCCTTCCCCTGCCCACTCGCACATGCGTGCGTGCATGCGCGCGCACACACACACACACACACACACACACACGTCAAGCAGGGCACAGCAACCCAGCAGAAGGTGTGAGGGAAGAGGGAGCTCCAACCACTCAGTGACCGGCAGCCAGCCCGTGGGCAGGGGAGAATTACCTTGCCCTTAGGACTCTTCTGGTTGGCTGGGTACAAGAAGATCCCTCCGTAGACCAGGGTGCGGTGTACATCGGCTACCATGGAGCCCACATACCTGGCCCCATAGGGAGCACTGCCATCCTAGAAGGCAGAAAGGGACGGGCCAAGATCCAGTGGGTTTGGCGACTAACCAGCACCAGCGCTGGGGTCACAAGTCCAGCTGGTGTGGCCTCTGCATCCTTGACCCTCTGTTCTCCACCCACTAACTTAGGAATTGAAAACATTATTTAATTGTGCGTTTCATTCATTATGAGTCCCTCAAACTTCAACCAGTGATGGAATTCATTAAATGCAGGACTACTTAAAGTGAGACAATATCCCGTAGCAATCTTTTAAGAGCAGCTAATCAAAAGAAGAAAGAAAGAAAGGAAGGAGGGGAGGGGAGGGAAGGGAAGAGAAGAGAAGAGAAGAGAAGGAAAGAGAAAAGAAAAGACAAAAGAAAAAGATGTCTACATGAACAACAGTTGTTCGGCAGCTCCTTGAAGCTCCTGCTTGGCTTACTACGGTTCATAGCACTTTTAGCTTTTGGAGAACCAGACCTCCTTGAACAATGACAGCTTTGCACTTACTACAAGCAGTGTTTATCCACTAGCAAAATTTTAAACTGTTTTAGCAATTATTTAAAGACACAAATCAACTTATTTGTAAACCTTGATTTCATTAGTCACACATGCAATGAAAAGAATGTTGGTTTAGAGAGAAATAAGTCAAAAGTCACGACCTTCCTTAAAGTAGACGTAGCAGGCAAGGGATGATGATATGATAAAATTGCTCCCAGAGGCAGGTTTGTTTTTCCCCCGTTCATGACCGATCTACGATTTCTTCATTTAATCTAGTGATTCTCCGACAGTGCAAAGGGAGATAGCAAAGTCCTCAGTGCAGCCATCCAGGGTTTTGTGCTCCAAAAAAGTTTGGGATTAACTTGGCATCGTATAAATAATGAGTAATGATAAGCTAAGTCAAGCTTCAAAATAGGTATTTTTTTGGCAAAATTAACTTTCCAGACTTTAAAGACTTGAACATAAGCTAGAGTGACTCGTGGGTCAAGAGTCGAGTGAACACCAATAAGAGCAAATGTTGCAACTGGCATCCTCTCAAGGCGTTTTGGTTAGAAACCTGTGTGTGTGTGTGTGTGTGTGTGTGTGTGTGTGTGTGTAACATTACTAACATTTTGTTAAAGTAAATTAAAATGGAGACCAGGCCTGAAGAATCCCTGAGCCAACAAAGCAGGTCAGGTTGCATAAGTGACCTCAACCTTGCTTGATTTGCAAACAAAGCAAAACAGAACTTGAGCTATTTTTTGTAAATGCCTCCACAGTTCTCCAGCAGCCTTTGCCTGCAGGCTTATCACACACGGAGTTATTATTCTTCTTGCTGTCATGTACTGCCACTCCAACCAGACTGCAGCTTCCTGGAGACGGGGACCACGTTCCGCGCTATGTGCCCACCACAAGGGGTGGGTAAATGTCCCACCTCTCCTCCTGTCCTAACGGAGGTGGTGTCCTCCTCCTATCTACAGCCCACCCTCTTCTTGTCTCCTGATTCTGTCTCCTCCAGCCTCTCACAGAGCTGGGGACATCCATCATCCCCACCTCTCCTTTCCCACCACCACAATGCTCCTGCTCATTCCTGTCATCAAACAAGGACAATTCTGCAAGAGTTTCATGGGAAATCACTAAGCATGCACCGTATAGTCCTGATTTGGTTTCTTCTGACTTCTTTTGTTTCCTAATCTTAACAAAATCTTTAAAGGGCACCCATTTTTCTTCAGTTAATAATGTAAAAAGACTACACTGACATGGTTAGATTCCCTGGACCCTCAGTTCAATAAAGATGCACTAAACCACCAATACCATTGCTTATAAAAGTGTTTTGCACTTGATGGAGCTTACGTTGAAAAATAAAGTTTAAATTTTTTATTATCATTTAATTCCATTTTTCCACAAATGTAAGTCCTCTTGAATAATGATTCCTTCTAAAAGCAAGTGCAAGTGAGTGAGTGACTCCATAGGTTGGAGCTCAGCAAGCAAATGACATGAGAGGTTCTGGCCTGAACACCTGAATTTTGGAAATGTGGTCCCTGCCTTTTCTATAAACACTTTCTCCTGGAAAAACTCAAAGTTTTATTTGAGCTACATTTTATCTATGAAAGACATTGATTGCTTATGAAGAAAGACAGAGTCCACCATGCTCACGCTGACCAGAGCCATAAGTAGTGGCAGTAACCTCTTCAGCAATGCCCCTGAAGCCACCACCCAGGCAAGACCCCGCGGAGGCTACATTCTCCCTGCTAGTGGCCTGGACTTTCTTCACTCACCTCAGGGAATTTCTTTTTCTGCACATATTCAGTGGTGGCAGCATCAAAATACTTGGCATAGCCCTCATTGAGGCTGTAAATCTTCCCTTTCTTCTTAATCTTGACATCTTTTTCCACCAGGACAAATTCACCAAGAGCCTGGAAAGATGAAGGGACGTAAGAAGATGAGGACCTGCGGGCAGAAGCCGGGGGTGATGGTGGCCATGCTGGAGCTTGTCCAGTGGTGTTTCCATGAACGGTAGACAGGACAGTGATGACATGGCGCCTACACAGGAAGCTCACACAGCTATATAACAAGAGGTGAAATAACTCAAAGGGAACAAGGCCCGTGGTCTTCTTTCTTTGCCTCTGTGCTTTCCACTGTCAGCGAGGCCCCTCACTTACAACGAGCCTGACTGTGTTATCTCCCAAGTTCTCATCCCCACTTTATGCTTTCAAGAACATTTGAGCCATCGACAATGAGAGGAAGAAGGCACATCGATGTATGAAGGATGCATTTTGACTATTAATTTGTGGGCCAGCTATTTTGTTTAATGATCGGAAACCATTAAAAGTCCCTGGTATCCCAACCACTCCTACCTGGGGGAAAATTTGCCTTCAATCAGAAACCGGGTTCACTGGGCATAAGGAAAAAGTAAAATCTAAAGGAATTTTCAGACATTAATAAAATTGTACCCAGTCCCCTGCAATCCCCTTATGGCCGCTGTGGTCAGCACCTGCAGTGCATCCCTCAGACACTCTTTACCTAGTTCTGGTGGTAGCAGTTCCTGAGAGTGTGACTGGTGAGGTGCAGATGTCACCTTAAGGTGTCTCTCTAAGTCACTAGGCGGAAAGTCGGGGCCCGGAACCCAGCTCTGTTTTGATGAATGTCAAAGATTTTGAGAAAACAAAAAACTCCCCAGATGACAGCTCACAGCTGGTAGCTAGACCAGAAGGTTCCCAAGGAACACTGAAGATACTCCCAGAATGTAAATAGGCAAGGCCACGCCAACCATGTCTGAAATAAGACAGTGACAAGGATACTCAACAACTACAAAAATTACTAACCATTCCTCTCCTCTGCCTAACATCAGTGATGACTGCTTCTCTCCCAATGAGTCTCTACCCTCCCTGTAATCTTCCTGCTTCCTAGGTAAAAATTATTAATATATTTAATCATTAACTGCACCCACTTCCAGGCAACATCCAATCCAGAATAGACCCTCTGTTCTTCTAATCCTCCTTGGAATCATCAAGCCAATACCCAGGTGCTATAATAGGCCCACACCAATGCACAGCACCCCATGGTTCGTCTGGGTGCACCCCTTGCCTAGTAAACCCAGCTTCCTTTTATTATGGGTTTGCTCTTGATAGTTCATGGGCTTTATTAACTCTGTATGGACATTCGTTGCTTTGGAGCAGTCCAACATTGAGTTCCACTTCTGAAAAGCACCCT
The DNA here is from genome assembly GCA_004363605.1 of Indri indri. Taxonomy (NCBI): domain Eukaryota; kingdom Metazoa; phylum Chordata; class Mammalia; order Primates; family Indriidae; genus Indri; species Indri indri. Next base: position 6,524 of record RJWJ010032451.1, read on the forward strand.
AACTTCCTTTGAAGAATTCACTCTTTCCATTAGATGCCAGTCTAGGAAGACTAATGCATGGGCCTCTCCTAGGCCAAGGTCAGCATGGGACTTAGCTTGAACATTAGATGCTCCTCCTTGGCGTTGGAAACCTGAGTGAGACACACAGAATTGTGGTGGTGCCCAGACCAGACTGGCCAGGCTGTGAGGCCACTCCTGGGATCCCTGTTTTATGGTCCTCCAGACCTGCCTGTGTCCAGCCTCAGCTTCTCATCAATGCAGTAACTCCTTGTACTTAGTTGAGTCAGAGTCGTTTTCTCTCTTGCTTCTCAGCCTAGAGCATGGCAGACACACAACTGTCCCCTAAACAATGGTGGTCACCAGCCCATGTGAAGGGAGGAGCCCATTCTGCATCAGTGTGAGATGCAAAGGCCTGGTTTATCCACCTCTGGGCCCACTTTGGGGACCCTCAGGCTCCTGGAACAGTTTCCTACTGTGGGTGGAGATGGTAGCAACGCCTTACCGCGGTCTGGAAAATACGTTCCTATGTTCAGCTGTGTGACCACCACCAACCACTGATTATGAACATGGCCCCAGACACTTCGATAAGAGGAACCAGAGCCTTGTCACTTGGAAACAACATCTCCCATTTGTAACAAATGCCTGGACATTGAGTTTCCCACAGTGGAGAGTGTGGCTCACAGGAGGTGGTCCCTCTGTGCCTGAACAATTTGTGTGTTCTGACAAAATCAAATGACCAGCTCTGCAAACCCACAGGTCAGACAAGCTCTGATGCCCCCCAGGGAACTGTGCCCTGTGAGACCCTGGCTCAGGAAGCTGCTGGTCACCCTCCATGACATTTCTATCTGTGACAACTGCCATGAGCTGCCTCAGCTTGACGTCAGCATCCAAACAGGTCTAAGCGTCATACACTGGGTCTTTGCTCCAGTGTCCTTCTCAGTAGGGGATGTGACCCAAAGTGTTTTTGGGCTAACACACGGAGATCTGAAAGTGTTATTCTTTGGTTCATCTTTTCCTTCTGTCATGCAGACAAGCTCTGGTGCCCACCTATGTCCAGACTGGCCCCTCCCTCATGACTGAAGGCAGGAAGCAGAGGCTGGGTGCCTGTGACTCCTGGCATTGGGTCCCTGATTCAAAGGCACCTCCCCACTGTCTTTAAAACTGCTCAGAAGGTTCTTGGAGATATTTTGCTTGCACTCCAGAGCAATGTGTTCACCCTTTAGTCTGTTAAGCACAAACACCCTGAGGGTGACTCCTGACACCCAAGTCACTAGCTTGACCTTGGGCAAATTACTTACCCTCATTTCTCTCATCTGAGAATGGGAACAGTAGTAGGACATGCCTCGCAGGGCTGCTGTGATCTTTAAATGGATTCATAGATGTCAATTGCGTAGAACAGGTACGTACATTCCTACCATTTACTAAAAACTATGTAACTGGTAGTGTTGTTTTAGAACAATTTTAGGAAGGGCACTTTATTGCCTGAGAGTAATATTTGTAAACCACAGAATTTCTTCAAAAATAAGGGGACACTGGGGCATGAGCAAACTGATGCAGCAATGGGTCTTGATCTATTGGGGTTTATATGTAAAAAGATTGTATTTGAAAATGTTCCTGGGTGCCCACACTGCAAAATCTGTTCTGTCAGTGAACTGTTCTGTTTTGAAATTTTGCAACCCCTCCTCCTTGTACACAAATGCACTAACAGGCAAACTCCACAAGGGCTGGAATGAATGTTTCGTCAGTGCTGTATCTCCGCTGCCTGCAATGGTGCTTTAGTACATAGCAGATGATCAATAAACATTTGTAAATCTGAATTAAACCGAAGTACTGACCTTTCATTTGTGTAACTACAGGAGGCTTTGAAATGGTCCTTGGTCAACATTATTTGAGTTTGCACAAGACCTGACTGTACTTGGCAAAGCATTTCACAAGTGATGAGCAAAGCACCCAGCATTTAAAGGTAAAATTCACAGAGCAGTCTATGGGATGGTGCTACTCTAAAGAATCCGTGCTTCTGTCTGGAAATTGGTGGCATTGCCATTCTTAAATCATGGTGTTCACATAAACCAAAGAGGTTGAATTAATTTTTGGAGAATAAACTCCCTAAGGACAGGGCCTGAGTTGATGCAACAGACTCTGTAAGTCCCCTCTCCCCAAAGTGCCCTCATGTGGACAGAGTTCCTTCATGTTTTCTGATGATGGTGTTGGCTCCCCAAACTAGGCTCTCTGGCCCCCAAAATAAGTATTAGGAATGACTAGGAAATTATCCCAGGGGACTAGAATTAAAACACAGAGGAGTCCCCAGGCACAGATGGCACCGTATTCTGTACCTACTGGGTCAAGCATGAAGAGGTCCACTCCTTGCCCTGTGGAAAGAGCCACCAGGGTGGCACTGCCATACAGCGCATAACCCGCAGCCACGATACTACGACCAGGCTGCAGGGCGTCCTTTTCAGAAGGCTCATCTTCTGTGGTCTGCGGGAGAGAAGAGAGAAACGTGGTGTGTTATTGTTGACTCTGGAGAGAACCTTTGCCAGAGGCCCGAGCTTCAGCTCTCGGGGACCCACTGAAGGAAGTGCAGTTCTCAGAACTCCCAGCGGCAGTGAACGCGCCCACAGGAAACAAGGTGCTGTGTGAGCAAACAGGTCCAGCCGAGCCATTGCCAAGGCCACTCGTGGACTTCTCCCTTCCTGTTTTCCAAACATATTTGTCGGCACCTTGCCAAGAACAGCGCTCCAGGATGCTCAAACCACAGCCCTTCCTAATCTTCACAAGCCATGCTCCGAAACCGCGTGATAACGACTAAGGTCGCCCAGTCTGATTTGGTGCCGTAGCTCATTCCACATGCCCAGCAGCCCTCTGAGGAGGACAGCACTGTCACCTCCATGACCCAGACAGGGAACTTGACCCTGAGCGGTTGGCCAGCTTGGCCAGCGTCAGAAAGCCTCAGAGCTGGACTCACACCCAGGCGGGGTAGCCCAGAGTTCCTCCTATCCACATGCTGCCCTTGAAGGCTTGTCCCTGCCTGGCCCTCCTGGGGACCCCATCTACAACTCAGAGCACTTTCCTGAGGAAGACCCTCCTTTGGCCGTGGCAGCACCAACAGTGCTGATGTGAGTGGAAGTCAGAGAGACAAGGCGGGAAGCTGAAGAAGGCACAGGGCTCTCCACAGAGGGGCAGAGAGGCAGGGGACACTCCATTTCATAGCCCATTTTTCCTGATATCTCTGGAAGCTTCCTTCCCTCCCCCACCTCCTAGCTCCCTAAAGTGCAAGGGAATAAAACCTCATGAATTTGGGAATGTAGGTGGCGAACATCCAGCTCCCATGGGAGGAGCTGAGCTGGGCTGGGGGAGGGACAGCCAGGCCGCCCCCGCTGGACACGCACAGTTCTTCTCCCGACCCTTGTCTGGGAGTCGCGCTGCACCGCGAGCCCTGCGGGGAGGGGGCGATTCTGGACAGACACCCAGGCTCTGCTTCTGCGGCTTAACGTCACAGGGATGGCCACCGCGAGAGGACTTAGAGGCAAAGGAAAGATGTCCATCACCTAGTTCCAAATCGAAAGACCCACGTAGGCTCAGCCTCATAGACTGGGGCAAATGGGTCCGACATATGTGACAAGTTGAGGCCACAAACTCACTTCCCAGGGTCCCCAGAGATAGCGGTGCTTGGCTGCCAGGGTTAGAACTTGCTGGTGTCACAGCTTCTGAGTCTTTCAGTTCTCTCTACCGTGTTCCCAGCACCGCGACCTTGGCTGTGCGATTAGACACTCTGTTCTCTCGACACACCAGTGAGTGAGTCTGTGGCTAAAAGACAGGCCTGGAAATACTACTAGAACTTTCCTGTTAAGAAGAAAACTCCAGAGAGAATGGGAAAGCAATGGAGGTGAAAGACACACTTTTAAAATTACGAAAAGAAGAAGTAATTATGTACATAGGAAATAGAACGATATGATATGAGCCCGCATATTATACACACACAGAAAGTATGGCAATCGTGCTAATTAACTGTCAAGAAGGGTAACTTCTAAAGAGTAAAACAATAATTTGAATGTACACGGGACTTTCTATCTTTCGAAGTGCTTTCACGTTCTGTTTTTGTGGAACACTGGGAGGCTCTATAACCCTCACTTGAAGGACAAGGCGGGAAGGTCCAGAGAGGGACGGCGACCTTGTCCCTGCAGGCTAGGCCAGCTCTCTCCAGCTCTACCTCAGTGCCCATGGGTAGTTGGCCGTCTGCTGGCAACATTCTAAGAGCTTTAGTTTAAAAGCGAAAGCTCTCCTTAAAAGGAAAGCATCCTTCTTTAAAAATGGCACCTTCCATTTAACATTTCCTCTCACTTTCACACATGTGCATTCTTTCTTCTTTATAGTAGTTTCTTTTTTTGTTTTTGCAACTGAGAAGATTTTCCATTTGAACACATGTTCAATCAATCAGCCTCACTTCCTGATTTCCAGGCACGTCCTTACTCTGAGCGCCCAGCCCTACAGCCGTGATTCCCAAAGTGGACCAGCAGCTTCAGAGTCAGCATCACCTGAGTTCTCGTTTGCAGTGCAGGTTCATGGCCCTCCCCAGGCTACAGCAGCCTGTCTCCCCACGTGCCCTCCAGGGGGCTCTGATGCGCTAGGGTTTGGGAACTGCCCTAAGTGTGATCTCCTAAGAAGCCTCAGAACAGTGGAAGGCAAAGGCTGTGTTAGCTTTTTAAATGAAAATCCTTAGTCTTCCCCATGAAACTTCTGAATCGTCTTTGTTCAGACATTAAGAGGTCACGTTTTCTGTAGGAAACCAGAGTCCTGTTCTGCCACTTCTTCCTGGACTGGGAGATGCTCCTGTCTTCTGAGCCTCAGCTCAGCATCCCACCTTTGTTATAAGCTGCCTTTGTCACAGTTCAAGTGGCCACTGGTGTGGGCTTATTTCTAGACTCTCTTTGTGTTCCATTGTTCTATCTGTCCATCCTTATGTCAATAAAAGAGTAGGCTTTTCCAGAGGTTTATTTACTAATAAAAATGGGGGAAGGGTTCTCCTGACCCCGTAGAGGTGTCAAAATCCACACCTGAGATTATTCAGATAATAAGACCCCTCCTCCCATCAGAACAACCCCAGCATCCGTCCTTCTCCTGAATACTCTGATTTTCAGTTTTCTGCGACTCTGTCCCCTGCCCCACACCTTGTCGGTTTGTTACTTGTTCATTTCAATGAACTGAGCTATGCATTTAAAGGCATGGATGATGTGTTTTATCTAGCATGTCTGGATGTTTTGAATTAAGGGAATTTTTACTTTGTCTAGTCTGTGACTTCGTTGCAAATAAAAAATGTCGACTTGAAGAAAAAGGGGAACCTTACCAGCAGAGGGCTGAAAACAGCATGGAACGTCCTAAATGATGTTCAGCATTGCTCCTTAGAAATAAAAGGGAAGAAGATAGCTTTCATAGATCTCTGACAGTCCTGAAATATTTCTCTTGGTGCTTATCAGAGATTCTCAGAAGTCCTGGTTGGAGACGAGCATCTTCCCTGGTTCTGACGAGGCTCTCAGATGCTGTGACAGTCCCATGAGGTCTCTGAAGCGATCTGCTCTCTCAGTAGACGTCGCCTGAGCATCACAGAGCTTCCCTTCATGTCTTGTTTTCATAATACCCATCCTGAAAGTGGTTCGCTGGTCTCTCAAATTTGCCTCTTTTCTTTAGAAATATTAATATTATCAGAAAGAACCCATGGTTACTTGGACTAGCCTTCAAAGCATATGCTTAATTTAAAATTTAAGACAAAAATCTCCATGTCCAAGCTCATGTAAATTCCAGTGTGAATGTCCTACACTGTGCACAATATTAATAATATTCCTCTTTATTCTTAAGGCAGTTGGTCTTAAGAAGTTCTGAAGAGCTGCAGTGATGGAGGTGGGCAGCACACCTATCAGATCCCTGTCCTGCCATTACTCTCTGGGCGGTTTCAGCCAAATCACTTACCCTCTCTGTGCTTTCACTGTGTGTCAGTGAAAAGTGACAGCCGCACCTGCATGTGCCTCATGGGGCTGAGCTGAGGACTAGCCTAGGAACAGCGCATGGAGTTGAGGTCAGCCCTGCCTGACTCACCAGCTGTCAAGGGTATTAGCCCTGGTGATAAAACCAGTATTTAAAGCCACCTCAGGGGGCAGAGGAAGATGGCTGAGTAGAAACCACCAGTGATCTTCCCTCCTCATGGACACCTAATTCAACAACTGTCCATGCGAGCGAGCACCTTCAGCAAAACTAAAAATCAGGTGAGTGATCACAAGACCTGGTTGGAACATTATATCAAGAAGAGAAGCACTGAAGTGGGAAGAAAAGACAGTCTTGGTTTTCGTGTGTCACCCTTCCCCCTTCCCCCGGCAGCGCTGCACCAGCTCACCCAGTGGAGAGAGAGTATGTGTGCCTGGGGGAGGGAGAGTGAAGTGATTGCGGGGCATTGAAACTCAGGGCCACCATGGCACAGGGGACACAGCAAAGGCAGAATTCTGCTGGTGCCCACAGAGGAAAATCTTCTGCCCCCAAACCTGAGTTTCAGCTAGCCCCACCACGTGCTGCCAAAGAGCAGCCTGGAGCCTAGACTAGATTCCTAAGGCAGTTGGGCCACAAGGGCTGCAGTCCTTGGGCAATTCCTGCAGCTGTGCTGGCTTAGAGCCAGTGGACTTGGGGTCCACATGACCCAGTGAGACACCAGCAGCTGTGGCCAAGCCAGTGCTGTGTCACCCCTCCCCCAACTCCGGGCGGTGTGGCTAAGGGAGAGTCTCCTTCCACCTAAGCAAAGGAAAGGGAAGTGCTCAGAAAATGTTGTTTTGCAACTTGTGCACCAGCTCAGCCACAGTAAAATAAAGTACCAAGCAGACTCCTGAGGTCCCTGAGTCCAGGCCTTAGTTCCTGGACAGCTTTTTGGGCACACCCTGGGCCAGAAGGCAACATGCTGCCTTGAAGGGAAGGATCCAGTCCTGGCAGGATCCACCACCTGCTGACTAAAGAGCCGTGGGCTAAGAATGAACATCAGAGGTAGGCAATAGTCCCCACTGGCTTTGGGTGAGACTGGGCTGGCCTCAGAGGTGTGACCTGGTGCTGGTGGCCACAAGGCAGTGATAATATCATTTCTCCCCCAACTCCAGCAGCCCACCACAGAGAGTGAGGGAAGAGAGTGAGAAACTTTGCCTGGTAATCCAGGGAATTGTCTTGTATTTTACTTAAGCTGACCAAGGCCATGCCATCATCAGAAGATTCTAAGAGGCACAACATTACTGAGCTTGGGGCACCCCCGGCTCTGATATAGCTGCAGTGACCAGAGATTTAGATCACAACACTCAATTCCATTTAAATATCTGGAAAACCTTCTCAAGATGGACAGGTTCAAACAAGCCCAAACTGTGACGATTAAAATGAATACCTAAACTTAACCAAAGAAGTGAAGGATCTCTATAATAAAAACTATAAAACAGTAATGAAAGAACTTTAGGACATAAAAACATGGAAGGATATTCCATGCTGTTGGACGGGAAGAATCAATATTGTTAAAATGTCCATACTACTCAAAGCAATCTACAGATGCAATTCAATCCCCATGAAAATACCAATGACATGGGTAGGCAGAATCAACATTGCTGAAATGTCTATACTACCCAAAGTGATCTACAGATTCAATGTCATCCCTATTAAAATACCAACATCATTTTTTGTGGATCTAGAAAAAATAATTGTATGCTTCATGTGGAACCAGAGAAGACCCCATATAGCAAAAGCAATCTTAAACAAAAAGAACAAGTTGGAGACATCAATTTGCCAGACTTCAAGCTATACTACAAGGCTATAGTAACTAAAACAGCATGATACTGCTACAAGAACAGAGACATAGACCAATGGAACAGAGCTGAGAACCCAGATATAAAACCATCCTCATAGACTATATGAGGATGGTTTTATATCTATGTCAGATGACTAATCTGATCTTTGACAAAGCAGACAAAAACATACACTGGGGAAAATAATCTTTATTCAGTAAATGGTGCTGGGAAAATTGGATAGCCACATGTAGAAGATTGAAACACGATCCACAACTTTCACCTCTCTCAAAATCAACTCACGGTGGATAACAGACTTAAACCTAAGGCATGAAACTATAAGAATTCTAGAAGAAAATGTTGGAAAAACTCTTGTAGACATTGGCCTAGCCAAAGAATTTATGAAGAAGACTCCAAAGGCAATCACAGCAAGAACAAAAATAAATAAATGTGACCTGATCAAATTAAAAAGCTTCCACACAGCCAAGGAAACTATCGCAAGAGCAAACAGACAACCTACAGAATGGGAGAAAATATTCGCATGCCACACATCTGATAAAGGGCTGATAACTAGAATCTATATAGAACTCAGGAAAATTAGCAAGAAAAAAACAAACAACCCTATCAAAAAGTGGGCAAAGGACATGAACAGAAACTTTTCAAAAGAAGATAGACTAATAGCCAACAAACATATGAAAAAACACTCAACATCTCTAATCATCAGGGAAATGCAAATCAAAACCACAATGAAATATCACTTATCTCCAGTGAGAATGGCCTTTATCAAAAAGTCCCCAAACAAAAAATGTTAGTGTGGATGTGGAGAGATAGGAACACTCATGCACTGCTGGTGGGACTGCAAACTAGTACAACCTCCGTGGAAAGTAATACAGAGGTACCTCAAAGAGCTACAAGTAGAACTACCATTTGATCCAGCAAACCCATTACTGGGCATCTACCCAGAGGAAAAAAAGACATTCTATAAAAAAAAGTCTGCACTTGAATGTTTACAGCAGCACAATTCACAATTGCAAAGATGTGGAAATAACCCAAGTGCGCATCAATACATGAGTGGATTAATAAAATGTGGTATATGTATACCATGGAGTTCTACTTAGCCATAAAAAACAATGGTGATATAGCACCTCTTGTATTTTCCTGGATAGAGCTGGAGCCCATTCTGCTGAGTGAAGTATCACAAGAATGGAAAAACAAGCACCACATGTACTCATCATCAAATTGGTATTAACTGATCAAAACTTAAGTGTACATACAGTAGTAGTAACATTCACTGGGTGTCAGGCAGGTGGGAGGGGGAACGAGGTGGGGATGGGTATATTCACACCTAATGGGTGCAGTGTGCACCATCTGGGGGATGGACATACTTGAAGCCCTGACTTGGGTGGGGCAAAGGCTATATATGTAACCTAAACATTTGTACCCCTGTAACATGCTGAAATAAAAAAAATACCAATGACATTCCTCACAAAAATAGAAAAAATAATTCTAAAATTTGTATGGAACTTCAAAAGACTAGAATAGTCAAAGCCATCCTGAGCAAAAAGAACCAAACTGGAGGAATCACATTACCTGACTTTAAATTATACTACAGAGATATAGTAACCAAAACAGCTTGGTACTGGCATAAAAATGGACACATAGACCAATGGAACAGAATAGAGAGCCCGGAAATAAATGCACACATCTACAGGGAACTTATCTTCAACAAAGGTGCCAAGTATATTCAGTGGGGAAAGGACAGTCTCTTCAATAAATGGTGCTGGGAAAACTGGATATCCACATGCAGAAGAATGAAACTAGACCCCTATTTCTCATCATATACAAAAATCAAATCAAAATGCATTAAAAACTTAAATCTAAGACCTGAAACTATGAAACCACTAAAAGAAAATGTTGGGGAAATGCTTCAGGACATTGGTCTTGGTAAGGACTTCTTGAGTGATGCCCCACAATGCACAGGCAACCAAAGCAAAATTGGGCAAATGGGATCACATCAAGCTAAAAAGCTTATGCACAACAAAGGAAACAATCAACAAAGAGACAACCCACAGAATGGCAGAAAATATTTGCAAACTACCTGTCTGACAAGGGATTAATAACAGGAATATCTAAGGAGCTCCAACAACTCAATAGGAAAAAAATCAAATTATCTGATTAAAAAATGGGCAAAGGATCTGAATAGACATTTCTCAAAAGAAGACATATAAATGACCAACAGGTATATGAAAAAATACTCAACAACATTCATCATCAGAGAACTGCAAATGAAAACTACAATGAGATATCATCTTACCCCAGTTAAAATAGTTTTTATCAAAAAGACAGGCAATAATTAATGCTGGTGAGGATGTGGAGAAAGGGGAACCCTTGTAGACTGTGGAGATTCTTCAAAAAACTAAAATAGAACTAGCATATGACCCAGCAATCCCACCACTGGGTACATATCCAAAGAAGGGGAGATCAGTGTATGGAAAAATATCCACACTCCCATGTTTATTGCAGCACTATTCACAATAGACAACATATGGAATCAACCTAAGTGTCCATCAGCAGACGAATGGCTAAAGAAATTGTGGTATGTATACACAATGGAATATTATATAGCCACAAAAAGAGTGAAATCCTACCATTTGAAACAATAGGGATGGAACTGTAGGACCTTATGTTAAGTGAAATAAGCCACACACAGAAAGACAAGCCTCACATGTTCTCACTCATATGTGGGAGCTAAATATTAAAAATAATTCATCTCACGAAGATAGAGTAGAATGACAGATACCAGAGGCTGGGAAGGTTGGAGCAGGATAAAGTGGGAATGGTTAATGGGTGTAAAAATGTAGTTAGATAATTAGATAGAATGAACGATATTTGATATCACAACAAAATGACTATGACCAACAGTAAGTTAAGGTATACTTTAAAATAACTAAATGGGTGGAATTGCACTGTTCCTAACACAAAGAAAGGATAAATGCCTTAGGTGATAGATACCCCAATTACCCTGATTCGATTAATTCTCATTGCATGTCTGTATCAAAACATCACATGTACCCTATAAAGATATACAACTATTATGTACCCATAATAATTAAAAAGAAAACATTTAAAAAATAAATAAAGCCACTTCAAAGATGCAACTGGGGACCTTTTTGCAGATTTGCATAAACACTACACTATTTCTTTCTTTTACCTCTAAATTGTACCTTGAAAGGCCAAGCAAAGCTCCTTCACTCACCTAGCTCATTTTTGCTTAACTTGAGACATCTCAGTCTTCAACTTTGTCAGATACCAGAGAAAGGGTCCTGTGTCATTCTCTTTTCCCTCAGCAAAAGTCTCCTTTTCTCTCTTCACCCACAAAAGAAGAGACACCAACAGGGAAAGCAAAACTTCTCGAGGTTTCCTCTAACTGAGGCTGGCTTGGCTTCTGTTTCTTCCTCCAAGAGAGGCATGAATAACATTCCCCGCTTCCTTGGGTTCCTTCTCAGAGAGTTTATGCTAATTCACATGTTCTTCTAAGGCTGTTTTCTGCTAAGCTTTTGATTGGTTGCCCCTAAAATTCACATTCTATCCCACCCGCTTTTTGGAACAACAATCAGCCCAGCACGCATATGTAAGCACTATGAATACCTACAGACCAGGTGACAAGGGCATAGCTAGCCCTCCACTGAGTTTATAATCTAGAAGGAGCACTAAGAAAGGCAAACATGGAAAGTTAATCACACAGACATTATGTAATCAATGCCAAACTGGTAGTACAGAAAATAAGCACTGCCTTGCTCCTGTTGTCCTAAGTAGCTGAATGGGAAGAGCATGTGCGTTGGGGCCAGAGAGATGAGTCTCTACAGCCAGCCCAGCACTTTACCTGAGGGCAGGTTACCCAGGAACATCCCAAGAGACCCCCAAAGCACCTCTGGTCTCCTTCTGCCTGAAAGCCTCAAGGGCAAAGGCCAAGCCTTCGTGATTGGATCAAGGTCTGATCCCCAAATGGAGGCACAGCCAAACCATGTCTTCTGGATGTGTGGTCTGTCGTGAAGTTTCTAGTCATGCTGGATAGTCACAAACCAACCCATAAGATCTTCTCTGTTAGGATTCTGGGGTAGGCAAAATGGCCCCAAAGACGCCCTAATCCCCGGAATCCGTGCATCTGCACCACACGGCAGAAAGGACTTTGCAGATGCAA
>RJWJ010032452.1:0-18526 GCA_004363605.1 Indri indri
AAAAAAAAAAAAAAGAATCAAAGAGCAAGAACAAATACCGTTAGGCTGAAGACGTTCCTGGAAAGCTACCTGGAGGAAAAGGTACCTAAGCTGGGTATTGTAGGAAATGCAGATGATCAATGAAGAGCTCTGCATACCCCTGGCACAGGCTCAGGTCGGAAAGGGAAAGCCGTGGAGTCCAGTCCAGCCAGAGAGGCCCCAGAGAGAAACGGGGATAAGGAAAGACAGGTAACCCGGGGCCTAGCTGGGGGGTGGGGACTGATGCCAGTCTGGAGTTGAGCTATTTCAGAAGAAGAAACAAGGACCCACTGAAGGTTTTTGACAAGGAGTATAATCTTCAACAAACAGGTTCATTGCACACTTACTTTGTGCCAGGCCGCAGAGTATTATCTGGGGCAATACTGATGAGAAGACATTGTCCCTGCTCCTAAGGAGCCCAGAGCCTAGTGAAACAGACAGAGGAGGAAGCAATCACTGTGCTGGGAGCAGAGGATACAGAATTAATGTGTGAAGGAAGACTTGATGGAGAAAATAGTCAATTAGTTTAACCCTGCTCTGGGAAGGCAGGTATGTGTTACATTATACACATTAATTTCCACATAACTCAAACGTAGTCATGTATGCAGCCGTGTAGTTTTAACGTTTAGAACTGGAAAGCTATCCAAAGTAGTCATGCATGTGTGCATGTGCAGAATGACGCACACCATTGCAACGGTTTCTGGGAAGAAGCAGTATTAAGAGCCATCAGTCACTGTTCTGGGCTATCACTGCAGACCCTGGAGACATAAGGCTCAACAGAAATTGTTTCAAAGCTCACATCCTGCATTGCATTTTCTTGAAACGGTTCAGGATGCAGCATCCCCACAGGGTTTGTTGCTTGGACAAGTCAGTCACTGAGACCAGCACTAGGAATGCAAACTGGCCCAGTGCACTGTCTCAGCACACCCGCCGCCTCCCTCCTCATTCCCGCCTCCTGCTGCTCATGCAGGCTTTCAGGCGGTTAGGAGGTGGGAAATGGTATTAAAAAAAAATCCCAAGATGCTTTAAAAAGGAAGGAGGGAAGGAAAGCAAAGTAAGCAAATAAAGAAAGAAAAGGGGAGAGACAGAAAGCCATAAGGTGGACCTAATCTCACCTGGGCATGCAAGTGGAGGTGGAGATGGTATCAGAGAAGATTTACCTCATGAAGTAACAACTGAGCTGAAAGATGAGCAAGGGTTAAATGAGATGGCAGGAGAGAAGAATGGGGTATAAAAAGCAGAGGGGATGTTCCAAGCAAACAGGACACTTTCTGCAAAGGCTGCAGCTGAAGAAGGGCCGCGTGAAGGCAAAGAAAACGTGAAAGCTCCATGAGTACCCCTGCCTAGAAACTCACTGGACAGCGACGTGGAGAGTGCCCAAGTGAGGCACCCTAACGGCCACACATCTGTGCCCCACGTGCCCGTGGGATGTCCCAGCAAGCACAGTAGCCAGCAGTGCCCGGGCCTCAGGGCTACTGGTCTCATTGGAGAACTCCAGCCCAAGAATGAACACTGAAGTCCAGGCTAGAAGGTAGGTGGAAACTGGGACTATCTCGGTGCCAGGAAAACCAGGACAGTTGGCCACCCTAGAAACATTTTACATAAGACTCAGATTAAGAGTCTCTAAACACAGAGAACAACATGCTACCTTCAAGACACTTCTCTACCTGGCCTCAGGCACCCATATGGCAGAGCCGCTTTCCCCATCATCTGGAAGAGCCCTCAAGATGCTCTTTCAGACCCAAGAAACATGGTCCCGCATGTTAAAATCCCAAGCATGAGCAGACAAAAACATCCACTGACAGACCCGAGCCCCACAGAGACTTAGCCCGCCAGGAACCTCTTTGCAAACTATGCCTGCACTTTCGTGATGTAGGCCAGAATTGGCCAAACAAAAGGAAATACTTCCAAATAAGCCAATCAAAACATAATGTCTCAAATCCCTTGTGATAGGGAATAAATTCCATTATTGCTTCTACATCTAGCCCTTCCAAATTCAGCTTGAAGAGGATCAGCACAGTCTTTTCTTGCCTGGTAGGGCTTTCTCTTGCCTTGTAGTGCTGTTGATCTTTGTTTTATGCCTTGACATGAGAAAGAAATAAGATGTTTCCACCCAGAACTCCACCTGCCATTACTTCCCATTCTTATAGCAAGGCTGCAAGTCCGGTTTCCTAACCCGAGCCCTGTATTTTCCCAAGATAGCAGACAGTAACAAAACCCACGGCTTTTGCAATACCTGAGAAGGCCAGGTCACAATAGAATCCCGGCCAGGCATTCATTTAAGAAAAACATACATTCAGTAGCAGAGACGTTGCTTAGTAGGAGGAAGTGATGAACATGGTCAAAGAACTGAAGATGATCAAAGGTGACATCGAGAGTCCCCACTACGTGAGGCTGTATTTCATGGCTGGGTGATCTTCTCTGGCAGAGCTCAGAAGGCCATGTGAGGATAAGACAGGGAAAGCCACCATATTGTGGAGATCCTGATATAGGGCTCCACAGGGCTGGTGCCCTGGAAAAGTATGCACAGAAGGGAGGGATGACACTGATATGAAGGTCCACACATGCAGGAGACCTAGAGATGCTGGAAGGTGACGGATCACCTGGGAGGAGCTGAGGGATAAGAGACTTAGACATCCCTTTGGGGTCAAAAAGTAGGCATATAGCGTGAGTATGCACAGGAGAAGGAGAATGTGAAGGAGAGAAGCCAGAGATTTGAGAAAAGTTGCAGATTTTAATATTTCTAAGGCAGAGTAGTTTGAAGAATGACAAAGCTCAAGCTGGACACTTGGAACGGTGGCTGGAGTGGAATGTGGGTGAAGGTGCTGGAGCCGGAGAGATCTGGAAAGGATGGGGATGGACTGGAGCTTGGGTTGTGTATAATCCCTGAATGCTCCCTCTTCCTCTTCTGGAAGACAGAGGTAAAGTGGTGATGAGGTCATGAGGACTTTGGTGAATGCTCAGACCAATGAGTTAGACCGGTGACACAAGCCTCTGAGGAGGAGGAGGGCGGAGAGGAGAGGAACAGCCAGGAAGCAGCAGCAGGGACTCAGACAAGGCCAGCCTCCTGCCTCAAGCTGGGTGACCCCTGGGGTGTGAGGCACAGCAGCCTCCCTGGTGAGGCCTGCAGGGGGGCTGCGAGCCTGGGCAAGGCCGTTTTCAGTTGAAGCGGGAAGTGGGAAGTCAGGAAGTGGAGTTTGTTGACCGTGAGAGGGTGATGGAAAGTATTGGGGAGGGGTCAATAACCACAGGGTAAGCCAGGAGGAAGCGTGGAAAGCAAGGCACACAGGGGTGGCTGGAGAGGAGACAGTGGGGAGAAAAGCCTACATGCCTTCTTTCATCCAGGGATTGTGCGTGACAGAGCTGACTTGCTCAAAAACGACCTAGTCTGAAAGCACTTGAAGACTGAGGATTTTGAGTCAGCAGTGGTCTGATCTCAGAGAGGACAGCAAGGGCCCCGGCAGGACGGTGCCTGTCCCGCAGCATTCTCCACTGCAGAAAGGGACCTTTAAGGGGAGCTGCATTTGTGTCTGTCTGAAACTTCCTCACCTTATGCCCACCATTTAACCCATGGGGTGAAAAGTGATTAAAAACCACACAGGGCCCCAGTATGAGTCTAGGAAGACAGCATTAAAAGAGGAAAATGTCTTCGCAGTTCAAAAGCTGGACACTGAACTTCTACTGACAGATGTAATTCTTTCATGCTTGAGAAATAACTGGTTTGTGAAAAGCTCAATGATAGTGAAATTCAGAGTTCACATGTGCCAGAGTCGGTCAGAACGGCACGTACGGTTGCATGTGCAATGTGCATGGATTTGCTATGTGCCTGAACCAGGAACAGAGCACAAGTTATTCCAATTAATTTGTTCTTGTCTTCCCCTAACAGACCATGAGCTTGCTTTCTTGTTAGATTGCTAAATCTTTGGAATATTTAAGCAGCATAACTACACTTGACCAAGATTACTCACTAACAAAGGAATGAACTATTCAAACTCCAATGGCTTGCTGCTTAAAAACATTATATGCACAGGCCAGAAACAACACGGAAACTCTCCTATGTGGAGAACATATAAGTGGCTCATTTTGATCAGTCAAGAAGATGACAATATGCTGTAGACCCAGGGGCTATGTCTATCTTCCTTTACCAGAAATTTCAGAAGTTGGTATAAACTTTCCAAGCTAAAAACTATTACATAAATAACTTGGAAACATCAAGTGATATTTCTGAGGCCTGCCAACAGTTTAACCACAATGAAGTTCCTGGCCAAGATATTCATGAAAAGTTCGGAAGAAGTTACTTTGAGAAACATGTACTCACAGCAAACAGATTTCTTCTCCTTAGAAAGAATGCATAAATCAACAGTTAAATAAGGAAAAGGAAAATTAGGTTTGTCATAATAGCATAAGAAAAAAGACATTTGAAAGAAGTTTAGAAATAAGACTACACAGAGACTTCATTATTAATATATTACTGTTATTACTAGTATTAAAAATTCATTCAAACATTTCTCTCATACTTTTCCTACCCACAGATTAGATGTAAAAAATGTCTTAACTGAGCTTAAGGGCAAAGAACAGGCACTTGGATTTGCTACTGCCTGGCTGTGTGATCTTGGACCACTGCTCCTCTCTGGGGCTCAGAGTCCTCACCTGAAAAACCAGAATCCCTACTTCTTTTCAACTCTGATATGCTACGATTCCCGATGCCCGCCAGGGCCACACATCCAGCCCTCTGCCTCCCTGGCAATAGAAATAGCAAAGAAAATACAATTTGGAGAGGCATTCTGAAACAAGAGATCATACCAAGAGGCAGTCAACAACTTCCAAAAAAGGAAAGAAAAGAGGCAACGGTGACTCCATCTATGATGTCACAAGGCCTTTTAGTATTTTACAAACACAGAATTTTAGCAACACAGACTTTTAAAAGTATAGACTGGTTCACACCAGAATCTGGATTTGACTTTAAGAAAGTAACTGAAATTCTTAAAAAGGATGCCTGTTTAAGGCAGGAGAGAGGGATTGGAGGAGATAGTAGAAGTTGGATTTTAGGGGTTAAAAGTGAGTAGGAGAGAGCAGCAGGAGACAGTAAGAATTTGAAAATCAAGTGGTCACTGAAAGCAACGGTAGATCAGCATATAGGTAAAAGCACTTTAAATCTGAAAAAAATCTTAAATCCACTTAAATGTGGTCAGGGAGAGACAAAAAAAAAAATGCTACATTAGGCAGGGTCTCCTTCCCTGGAGTCTACAGAAGAGTGAGGCGTTCACGGGGGGGAAGGGATGATGTGGCATAAAGAGATGTAAAAGGACCTCACCAACAGGAGGTCCAGGTGTTTCTCTTCGAAATGGCTCCAAGCTTACATTAGCGGGATTCATCCTTGGTTAATTTTAGGAAAATCAGAACCCACCACTCACTGAACATCCAGCCTTGTTCTACATGCTTGGAATCCAAGTTATTAACCTTTTTCCTGCCTTTTGGTGCCTTGTAGCCTAAAAGTGGCAAGGTCAACAGTGCGCCCACATGCACACACATAAAGACAATTCATGGACCACAGAAATAATGTACACATGAGACACTGATTTCTAAGCTACCTACTGCTCGTGCTTAACCTCTTTCAACCCACGGTGGCTGCCCATAAGGAGGAAGCGTATTACAGCAAACCTATCAGGTCTAAGATGATACACCTTCTACTTCCCCCATGCCTAAGAGAGACTAAAAATAAACAGATAAGGAAAAGAATACTTACGCAAGAGTTTTCCTAACTTTAAAAAAAAAAAAATGACCTCTAACAGAGACACACTAAGCCTATCACAGATTTGTAAACCAGTGTCCATGATAAAGCTCAAAGTTTAAGTCTTCAGGGGGTTGAAGTAAGGTAAAGATGGAAAACAACCTCACCATCCTCTTTTCCCAGAAAGAGACCTAGGCGGAGAGTGACAGCACAGCTCTCCAAAAACTGCCTGAGTCAGCAAGGAAAAGAACGAAGTGTAGAATGCAAGACTCTGCTCCCTAGAACCGACCAACACTCAGATGTTTGCCTCTGAACAGGTCCCGTGGGACAAAACTCCAAAACCACTACGAGGAATGACAAAAGAATCTACCCAAGAGACAGTCTGGCTAGTAACTCTTTCAACCACAACCTTCTCAGCCAGTCATCCCGAACGAATACGTTCTAGCTACCTCATAAGCCTGATGCAACCAAGTGCTACAATACTTTCTTTCTAAGAACGTGCTCAGCCAGTGGGAAGTCGGTGCCATTTTAATTTCAGCTAACATGTTGCATCCAGACTTTGAAAAATTGTGACATCTATTAAAAACTGGGGAGGCATGATACATCTATAGATGCTACTAGCATAGCTAATTCCAAATTCCTGAAAGAGCTGGAATGAGTTGATAAAGCAACCCATTAATGTTACATCATTCTCCGTGCTCTGCTAAGGTCCCCAAAACTCTATTGACTATAACAGAGTCAATATGATGTTGGATCCAGTGACTTAGTCGAATATAGTTGACTTAGTCGACTATAACAGAGGAATCAGAGTTCTCAGGAAAGGAGGTAATTTTCCAGGTGAGTCCTCTGAAAGAAGCAGCTGGATACATCCTAGAGCAGGAGAGCCTGGGGTTTGCAGTGAAATGGTCTTAGCTTTTCAGATAACCATCTGGGTGTCCTTGACTAAGTCACTTGCACATTCAAAATCTCTTTTCTTGACTTGTCAAATGTAGCATTTGGGCCAAAATCTCCACCAGCTGTAAAATTCTATAATTATCTGGGTAATAGTTTGCTGCGTTGCTGGCAAGGCTGCCCTGATAATCAGAATGATCCAATTAACACTCTGCAATGTGGAATATTCTATTCGTAGTTTCAAAAAATGGACTCTTTTGGAATGGAAGGAGTTCAGATCATGAAATCCAGTCACTTTGTTTTTTAAAACAAATAAAGAATCTGAGACGTTAAATAACTCTATTAAATTACAAGCTAGTTAGTGATAGAAGCGAGACTAAGGCTGCCTGACTAGTCCTGTTTGCACTAAACCGCACTGTTGCCCGGTTGGCTTCAGACTGCCTTCTTCATTAGACGCTGCTCCACACTCGCCCCCATGTGATCCACAGTGCGGCATTTACGCCTCCCGTTAAATGCTGCCTACATCACGGCTGTGCTGCACTGGTGTCAGGCTTATTAGTTCTCCAGACACCTAATCCAGGAGACATTTGAAGAATGACCTGAAGGTCTTCATGAAAATGTGCCCAGGATAAAATACTTTTAAAAGTCCTATGAGGTTTGTCTGAAAGAGCAAATATCTACACACCATCCACTTGCCTCCCATTTTATCAAGTAAGTATTTTATAGGTAGGGAGATCCTAGTGAACCCATGTCTGACCCAACAACTTTAGAAACCAGACTGCAGTCTCAATTGCATAAACACCTCGTTGCTCTGGCTCCAGGCCACTGTGACAGCAGGACAGCACCCCTGGCATATATCTGGAGACTCCACAGGTAGGTACCCACGCCACCTGACAGCACAGGTACCGCCCTACCAGCAACTCACACAGACCCTGCACCTACTTCTGGCTGTGGACTGCCTGGAGCTGCTGGGGAACCACAAAGGCTACACTGGAAAACTGCCCCCACCACATCCCCGGGCATGGAATCTTTGGAGGGACTGCTCTGAAAACCTTTTAAGGACAACCTGGGAATTTCTGTGCAAGAGCAATGCCACATGCCACCCAGTATGCTGCAATTTGTTCCAGCATGAGACAATTTGTTCCAAAGAGCACAACTGGCTGCTAGACATTAAACCCCATATGATGTTGGATCCAGTGACTTAGTCGAATCTCTCAGACATAATGACGTGTGAAAGAAGCCAAACATAAATGAGTACGTGCTGTATGAGTCCATCTCTATAAAATCAAAATAAAATAAAAAGCAGACAACACCAATCTATTACGCTGATAGAAGTCTACATGGTGGCTACCTCTTGGGTGGGGCATGTTGATGGGAAGGCAGCACAAAGAGCTTCCGAGATGCTGGAAATGTTCGATTTCTTGATCTGGTTACACATGTGTAAAAATATTTAAGAATGCATCAAGCTCTATACTTCAGATATGTGTGCATTGTACTGTATGTATATTATATCTCAATGAAAAATTGATTAAAATGTCATGTAAATATAGAATAAACTTCTTCCTTTCCTTTAGCATATCTGAGATTTTCTGAATTGAGTGTATTTATTGTGTTATTATTAGTAATAACAATAGCTAAATTAAATGCCTATATGGACCAGGCCCTGTGCAGGGAGATTTACATGAATTATCCCCTTCAAGTCCTCAAAAACCCTCCATAAGGTAGATACCACCTATATCCCCATTTCTCAGATGAGAAAAATAAGGGGGGCAGAGAAGTAAAAGAACTTGGCCAAAGTCACACAACAAATACAATAGCCGAACTGGGATTTGAACCCAAAGTAGTCTGCCTCTACAGCCTTTGTTTCTAATTGATCTTAATGTTTTGTCACGTGCTGCAGAACAAGGGGATTTTTTTGAGTTTGATGATATTTAATTGGTTTTGTCCTTTCCCCAGTACCTAAGAAGCTCCTTAACTTACGATACAGTTTGCATGCTCAGCATTAAAAGGAAAGAGAAGCACAGCTCGGGTGACGGGTCTAACAGCCTTGTAACTGCTTAAGTTCTGGGGTTCATGCAGGAGACACACCTCACTCAGTCCAAGGGTTGATTTTCCTTGCCCTTAGTAGGGGAAAGTGGGTGCCATTATTGGCTTGTGATAGTTGGACATTATTTCTTTCCCTTAAAAGAGACACACGGTGGGGGCAGCACAGAGTGTTTTATATGCTATTCACCGGGCTTTCTGGAACACTGTGTCCTCAGATGAAATTTCCACAGCATGCCACAGGCTTTTAAGATCTGCTTAAGACCTTTTGAAAAGATGAAGGAGGCTTGTTTTCCTCTTTTCCTAGCCTTTATATTGTTATTATATTAAATATAATGTATCTGTGGAACCTGGAGAAGGCATTAGCCACTCTTTAATTATAAAATGCATAGCTTGTTATTTTCCAGACACACTTTTTTTTATCTTTTATGGCCTTCTCAATTAGTTTCTCTGAAGTTCGTATATGAAAACCTGTTGGATCTTTGATTTCTGGATTAAAAGGAGTCATAAATTATAAACCCTTTAAAAATCCATGGGCGTGGGTAGGGGAGGCAGAAGGCAACTTAATGATGTTTTAGGGCCTATTTGTAACCAGACCCACAATATAAATTTGCTTGGGCTCCAAAATGTGATTACAGGGTTGTCCCCAACCCCACCCCAGCTCCTTACAATGACTATTGATGCACTCACTGTTCAAGAAACTTGAAAAAGTGAAATTTTCAATAAGAAATTGGTCTTATCCCACCCCTACCCCAATGACGTGTGTAGCTCCTTTCCAATGGGGCTCTGCTGGGTCACAGCCCTGCCCCTCACCCAGGCCCAGCTGCAGAGCTAAACCCACCAGGAGCAAGCCACTGAGCAGCAGTCACAAGAATCAAGAGTAAGTCGTGCCTCCCCCGAGCTGGGATATAGGGTGCTGAACAACATACTTCCCTACCTGCCCTTATGTTCTTCCGTTCTCCACCGATGATGCTCTACAAGACTTTCGTCTTCCTCCCAGCCCATCTCCAGCACTCTGCCTCACACCAGCCAGACCCAAATCTGGGTCCCACTCCCAGTCACATCTTAGATCTACCCAAGTTGGCAGAATGAACTTCTCAGAGCTGCTTCTTCTGAGTAATGTCTTTTCCCCTAAGTAGGCCTTGCCTAAATCAAACCAGAACACGCTGGCCTTGGCTACACAGCTGAAGACAGCACAGCTGGCTTCAGTCACTGGCCACCTCACTCCATCTGGGCCATGAGAAGGTGACCTCACCTAGCTTCTCATCTGCACTTGGGCCCACAGGTGCCAAGGTCTGCCACGCCAACCAAGGCCCCACGTCATCTTAAATCCCACCCAGTGGGTTTGCACCACTGCCCTGTAAATTTAGGCTCTATCAGCCAGAAACCTCTGTGTTTGGCAAAAATGACATTCTCTGTTTCAACAAGTTGTGAGTGATTTAAAAGATACATAATCTTACTGCTGTTAAGGCATCCATGTGAATTGAGCATGGAAGGGAGTCCAGCGTCCAGCTTCCGCATCTCAGCCAAGCACAGCCTTATTCTCCAGTTATCCTTCCTGAAGCGATGTACATGTACACGTACACACACACACACACACACACACACACACACACACATATGCACCGAGGCATACACAGTTTGTTCCTTTCTGAAAATGGGCTTGGAGAAAGAAAAAAAATACTAAAAGCTAAAAGGGCAAAGACATAATGCTTAATCAGAAAACAGAACTCTAGGATAATTTCAGAATTGAATGATAAATTTGGTAATAGCTAAAATGAACAGATCCATCACATATTTCTGATAGAAATATGAAAAAGTGATTCTCAAGCAAATGCTCCCACCAGAGCAAGAACTGCACATCGTATAGGACGTCATAAGCAAACACAGGCAATCCAGAGGTCTTGGGATCCTTCGGGAACGTCCAAGGCCTGCTGTACTAGCATTGCCAAGAGGAAAATATAATTATTTTGAAGGTACTGTGAAGACAACATTTCCTGCCCATTGGCAAATGGCAAAGCCAAAGGTAGGTTCTCATACGATGTTCTTACCTGATCGTCATAGCGGTAAGTGAGGAACTGCTCCCCTGTTGTGTCCTCCAGAAAACTTCCCTGAGGAGAGAGCGCGAACTCGGGAAGGAAGTAGGCTCCAGGAGACTTCTCTGCTGTGGTCTGAAAGGCAAGATCACCTGGTCACAAAAAGGGCTCCAGTAAGGACCCCCTGGCAGGCAAAGTCCAAACTGGACATTCCAGGAGAATGAACCCACTAAAAGTTATGCCAAGAAAAGGAAAGGGAAGTTCCCTCTCTTGTCAAAGACCAAGTGAGGCCCACCAAGCATCTGTGTGGGGAACTGCTAGGCCAGGTCACCAGGCCGGCCCGTCTCAAATTGGCACACGTGGTTCATTCCCTGACATCGGCCTTTCCCTGCCCCCTCCTCCCTCCACTCTCCACCTTCCAGCAATTCAACCACAGGGCACTTAAACTTTAAGTTTGGTAGTTGCAGATCTATTATTTTTAGATTTCCTTCCTTCCTTCCTTCCTTCCCTCCTTCCTTCCCCCACTTCTTCCTTCCTCCCTTCCTTCCTTTATTGTTGGCAAAAGAGTGGGAAACAAAATTTTTTTGCCATACTTCAACAGAAAAATTCATGTTCATTGCAGAAACTTCAGAAAACACAAACAAGCACAAAAGACAGTAAAAATCACCCATAATTCCTCAACCTGGCATAACTACTTTTAATTGTTTGGGTATATTTCCTTTGAGACTTGTTTCTTATAATTCTTTTTATGTTTACACAAAAATCCAAGGTTAAATAAACATGGGTTTTGCAGAAAGACTTCGTTTGGTTTGTGGAAAGCACATACCCTGGCATCTGAATTTTTAGACTAAAGCTCTAATAGTTGGGGTGTGAGGGGAGCCAGGAAGAAGGGAGTGTGCCTTGGATGTGATGGCCTAACAGACTTGCTACCACCATGCTACCACCTCCTCCTGTGAGAGCCCGTCAAGGGGAAGTCTGAGGTGCAGGGTGCTCCCCAGGTCACTGCCTTGGTGAGTTCAAGGAGGAGAGCAAGGAAGGAGGCAGAATCCCCAGTGCTCAGTTCCACCCAGTCAGAAAACATGGCTCAACGACTATGCCCCCAGCGGAAACCTCACTCCCCCTGCTTGCGAAGGGATGAGTAAGAAACAGAGGGAAAGGCCACAGGCAGTACTGTAAGGAGGAGCAGGAAACAAACGTAGTCCTCCAATACCTCTGCTGCCCCCATGGACTCGTTCCCGAACTGCAGCAGGAGCTATGGCTGAAGCAAGAATAACCCTTTGAACACCGCATTTTTTAATTCTATTTTTGTTTTTCTTTCTTTTTTTGCTTTTTTTTTTTACTCTTCTACTCCAGTGTGTATGAACACTGCATTTTAAAAAGCAAAGTCAACACAGGATAACTTTGTCAAGGAACACAGAAAATTTCACCAGACTAGATAATCTAGACAGCACTAGACTGTTAAAATAATTTCAAGATTTTCTTATTAAACTTTATTTACATGAGAGATTTAGCACAACTATTGTCAATTGCCTCTATTGGCTTCAAAATTTATAGATTTATAATTTTAAATGCCTAAAGACACCTTTGAGAAGTCATCTAGGCCAAACTCTTTATTCTATAAATGAATCAAGATCTGAGACTTAGGTGACTTCTCAATTTCCACAGAGCCAGGCCTAGAGCCAAGGCTGGAACCTGTTAGCAGCCATGTGCAAAGGCCCAGGCAGATCCATTTAGTTGACTGTGCATTCAACATACACTTATTGAGCACCTACTACATGCCTGGCATGTGTCTAAGTGCTATGGATACAATGAGGAACAACAAAGATCAGGTTCCTATTTTCGGGGAGGTTACATTCTAGTGGCAGAGGATACATAATAGAATAAGTAAAGAAACATATGCAAGAAAACTGAAGTTTTAAGTGCTCTAAAGGAAATAAACAGGGTGATAGGAGAATAAAGTTCCAGTAGGGCTGTTTCATTTTAGATAAGATGGACAGCAAAGGCACCCCTGAGAAGCTAAGATTTCAGACAATAACTAAAGCATAAGAAGGAGCCAGTTATGTACAAAGCCAAGGATGACTATTCCTCGCAAAAAGAAGGGCAGATACCAAAGCCCTAAAGGGGAAAGGAGGTCAGTGTGGCCGGACTCAGTGTGGACAAGTAAGAGAGTGGCATGAAGTGGAGAAAGGTCTGAGACGATCCTAGGCATGTGGGCCACAGCAAGGGGTGGGAGAACCATGGGTGAGTGAGTATTTAAACCACACTGATGGCTTCATGCACAACGGGCTAACAGGAGGCAAATGGAATCATAAAGACTAGCTGAAAGGCTGTTGATATGAACCCAGGCGAGATGGGATGGCTCTTTGGGCTGGGATGATGGCTGTGGAGAGAGGTGGATGGAGCAGGAGAACCAACAAGACTTACAGATAAGGAAGGAGGATGAAATCAAGGTGACTTCTGGGCTTTTGGCTTGAGCAATAGGCTGTAAAGGAACACAACAGATGGGTAGCCCTGAGACAGGAATGGATTTGTTGGAGAGGGGTAGAGTCAATAGTTCTGTTTGAGTCTTATTAGAGATGTCTATGAGACTTCACGTGGAGAGCTTGAGCTGGCTGCTCAGTAGGCAAATCTGGAGCTCAGAAAGGAAGTCTGTCTGAGGCAAGACAGAGGTTTGGAAATCCTCACTTACATGTTCATACATATAAACATGCACACATATATCTACAGTTGCTATACCAGAAAGGCCCCTCCTTTCTGGAGGAGAAAGGGTTTGGCAGGCAAGAGAACTTTGCCTGGCACCCTCAACAATCCTAAAATTTGAAAATAAGTAGAGGAGGAAGCAAAAGAAACTAAAAATGGTCCTCAACTAGAGTAGAATAAAGAAAAAAATAAATACTGGGTCATAAAAGGGCTTAGCGTCAAAGAGAACAGTCGACTGTCTTGAATGCTGCTAAGAGATTGAGGAAGATGATGCCAGACAAGTGTCCACTGGATCTGGCAACAAGGAGGTCACTGCTGACCTTGGCAAGAGTGGTTGCAGGGCAACGGGTTTGGGGAGTGATGGGAGAAGAGGAAGTAGAGACCATGAAGGGGCAACAACAGCTACAGAGGGACATGGAATTGCAGGTGGATTTTTTTAAAGATAGGAGATACTGGAGCTCATTTGTTTGGTTACTGGAATAATCCAGGAGTAAGACAGAGAGCAATGGAGGAGACAGGAGAGAAGGAGGAGCAAAGCCCTTGAGAAGGAAGAGGGACGAGCTCCGGATTGCATGCAGAAGGTCTGAGGACGCTTGATCCATGTCAGTTCACATCAGGTCGTGTTTCTTTGCTGACCCTGACGCTGGGCCTCCATCTCCCCTGTGCGTACTCCTTGGGTCCCCTCTACTGGGTCCCAGGGACACCTGGTCCCAAGGTCGTCCATCTATCCCTATCACCCCCCTTTCCTCCCACTCAGCTTTCTTACCACATGGCTGCCTCTCCTTCCTGGGCCCCTCTGCAACTGCCCGACTGCGAAAGAGCACGCTGCCTGCATTCGCTCCCAACAACGGCCTTTTGCGGCAAGGTGGGAGAGACCTAAGCTTGGTGTGGACAAAACTTTCTGAAGTCCCTTTTTGTAACACCATAACACTTCTCTATAACCAGAGTATTTGCTCACTGTGTTTCTATACTATTAAGAATAACTACAAACATTTCATAAGCTCCAATGAGGTTTTTTTCCTCTGCTTAAATTCAGATTGGGTAAAATGGTACGTTTGCCTATTCCAGGGTTCTCGCTCCTCCAAGGTCCATTTTGGAGGACGTTCCTTAAGGCTGAGGACGGTGACTCCACCATGTTTGCAGCCCCCATAGCAGGTGCCAGCTACAGTGTCTGGTGCGCGGCAGGTGCGAAATGAAAGACTGGTGGGTTGCGGCACCTGAGCCGTGCAGTAAAGACCTGCTCCTTGGCAACCCCAATTCCCCCTGTGGGAGTTCAGGGTTACTAGTCCCTGGGTTAAACCAGATTCTCTCCACACCCACATCACACTCCTCATTGCGCTAAACAATGAAGATTTTACATTTACTGCTTTTTATCGAAATCCTTAATCCCAAGTAAATTTTCAACCATTCAGGAGTTGAATCCACAGCCTGGATATAATCCAAGTCCTTTCCCTCTGTAGTACCGAGGGTGCAGCGAGATCACCGTGTGCCACTGTGGTTGTCTGAAGTTTTGAAGAGCTGCACTGTGGCATCCCATGATTATGAAAGCACAGCCCCAGAAGGAACCTTCCCAGCCTGTCTCCCTCACCAATCCTGCAAGATGCCCTACAGCCCCTACATGAATACCTTCAGTGACGGGGAGCTCACTCTCTCCCAAGGCAATAGGGGCCTGTCAGAATCTAGCCAATTCACAGGTTTACAGATACCAAACTAGTCTGAAGTGGCCCACTGCTCTCCAGCTGAGGCACCCTGGACAACAGCACCTTCCCCTGGCATCTTCCTTCCTCCTCCCTCCCACCCACCCGCAAGACACACACATCTAAGCTGAATTCGAAGGAACAAATATCTGAGCTGCGGAACCGCAGAATTAGAAGGAATGTTAGAGACAGTCCAGTCCTAACCCCCCTCCCAAGGCAGGACTTTCTCCTGCTGCACCTGCAATAGTCAGACACAACTGATTCGACAGAGGCCCTTTGATGGGGAAAAAGGAAACTTAAGTTTTTGAGCTAGGATTTGTGCAATTGTCTCATTTTGTCCTCACAAATGCCCTTTGAGGTGGGTGCCATTAGCCTCATTTCACACATGAGGAAACCAAGACCTGGGAGGTCAGGAAATTCAACTAGGAACACACAAACCCACAGCTGCAGAGTGAAACTTCACTTCCGTTTCATTCCATTTCCTTCCCTTCCTCAGTGGATAAGATTCTTGCAAAAATTGGGCCTTCCCTTAGGAGGAATGGCTGAGTTCACTCACAGCTTCAGAAAGCATCATACCGCACATGCATGTGACATTTCCACCCAGATGTGAGCTGCCTTTCTCGGTGGCATGCAGCTCCTTGCAAGAGGGGTGACCAAGGAGGTCAGGGCCTTTCAGCGGCAGGAGCTGGAGGGAAGGCAGAGGACGGAGGCCAGGGAGGGAAGTGTGTGATCTTCCCAGGGCACAGAGCCAGGGCCTAGGAGAGAAGCAGCCAAAATGAGTCTTCTCCACCAGCCACTGCCCACAGCTGCTGAGTCACCAGGGACAGGGTTGGAGGAATCCAAACGGCACCTCCAGGGATGATGGATCCGAGACTTGGGGATACAGCTGTGTCTCCACATCCCCCTCCAGCTGAATGAAGGCTTTGACTTTGGCAGGAGGAAGTAAATGCAGTATGCCTACACAAGGACAAGACTTCAGTGTTCCAGGCCTTCATCTACACCCTGTAAAGAATCAAGAATGAATAACTATGAAGGCTGGGAGAAAGGGTTGGCTGACTGTGATACTGGGTTATAATAAGAATATGTATTTGGTCTCTGACCAAGGCTCCTGACATAGAGTTCCTAAAACCCTTGTAATTTCCTGGGCAACAGGGGCACCCAGACAATCTTCTGTTCTGATAGGTGGTCTCTGACCACAGTTCCTGACAGAGTTCCTTAAGGCTTTGTAACTTTCTGAGTGATAAGAGCATCTGACACAGCTCCTAAATTCCTGAGAATTTCCTGGGTGATGGGAGCATCTTTTATTCTGATGCAGTGACCCTTGGTGGGGAGGGGACTAGTTGTCAGGAGAACCAACTCCCCAACACCCAGGGAGAGGAGAGGGGCTGAGGTGCAGTTGGTGCCAACAGCCAATGATGCCTAGGTGATGAAGCCTCCCTGTGAGCCCAACGGGACTGGGTTCAGGGAGTTTCTGGGTTGGTGAACACGTCTGTGTGCCTGGAGGGTGACACACCCCAACTCCTGCCCTTGGGACCCTTCCAGACCTCGTCCTGTGCATCTCTTCATCTGGCCATTCATCTACATCCTTTGTTGTAGCATTTATTAATACATCGACAAATGTAAGTAACGTGTTTCCCTGAGTTCTACAAGCATCCCTAGCAAATTAATCGAACCCAAGGAGGACTGATTTATAACCTGTCGGTCAGAAATATATTAATAGATGACAACCTGCTACTTGCCATCAGCGTCTGAAGTGGGCGCAGTCCTGTGGGACTGAGCCCTTAATCTGCGGGATCTGACGCTGTCTGCAGGTAGACAGTGTGAGAACTTGATTGAATTAGCAGACACCCAGCTGGTGTCCACTGAAGAATTGCTTAGAGTGGGGGGAACCAACACGTTTGGGGTTAGGGTGTTCTGTTGACTAAAGAGTAGAAAGTAGGAAAAAGCGCTTAGTTTCTAAGTAGGAAAAAGTGCTTAGTTTTTTTGTTTCCTTCTATTTCTCAGACTGGTGGAACAGGAAGGGAGAGAAGCAGGGGAGGAGTGGGCATTTCTACATTGGCAAATGGGGCCTAAAATGCTGTAAAAGTCAAGCAGTCACTAGTTAAGACACACACAGTGTGACTCGCACTGACATTCAGCAAGCTATTCTGAACACTTCCCCTGGCCTCAGCTGAGCCCAACAGGTGGGACACTCATCTCTCTCTGGAGCATGAGCACAGCCAAATACAGCACAACTGTGGTTGGCAAAGGCCCCCAAGTCCTCCTCCCACGTGCAGCTGTTAAGCCGTGTCGCTGCACTCCAGACTGAGAGCTGGTCTGCACGATTTCCTGTCATTCGCCTTCTCTTCAGATGTGGCTTGTCAGTTCAGCCCATCGGCACTGGTTTGGGTCCTGACTCCACCTCCCAGTCTACGTGTTGCTCTCTCCCTGTGCTGTGTCAGCCTAGATTGGAGCAGCATGCTCTCCACCTGCACCCCGTCACTGCTACGAACACTGAGCAGGAAAGGGCTGAGGCCCGTTACCTATCTCCAGGCTGACAGTGAATTTACCCAGTTAAAGTTTCTCATTTGCAATGTTTCCATGTTGGCCACTGGGGACTCAAAAAATAACTCGTCAGATGCTTCAAATCTGCAGTGACACAGGCAACACAGGAAGGGCAGATGCAAGGCGGAAGACCTGAGATTCCACCAGACCCTACGATGTTGGGACAAAGGCTAAATGCCAAGAAGGCAAGGCCCTGAGCCACAGCTGCTGGATCCTTCCCGTGACACTACGGGACTTTTAAGGTTACTGTGGGGAATATTTATGCATAGGTGAGTCAATCTCTGTTAATGGCAACCAAGATCTGCAAGGGAGGTCAGCATGTGGATGGGAAGTCGGGACCACTCCTCAGGTGGAAGGTCCCTTTAAAGGGCAGTGTTCTGTGAGTCTGGAAGTGTGCCTCCCTGGGACAGCAGGCAGCATTCCCAGGCTCAAGCCAGCAGATAGTCTGCAAGGAACACTCTGCATTCCTCTGGGGCTGCTCCTCCTGGCCCGGATGGCACACCGGACTTTACAGTTTGTAGTGTTCAAGGCCCATGAGGGAAAATCCAGTTAACCAATATTATTAATATTTAAACTCGGTGTACCAAGGACGTTTTTCTTCTAAAAACCATGATGTGCATTTTGTTTCCTGAATCTGAAATAAACATTAAAAAAGAAATGGTTTCTTTTTGGTTTTTCAAGTAGGATTTCGTCATTCCCAGACTTTTCAGTCTTAGGTGTCCAAAAAGTTCCTGATGAAATATAAAATGCATTTACTTTGGCAGGGTTGGAAGCGTACGCTAAAAGAAAAGGAGTTTTCACATTTTTTTCTGAATTTTTAAAAATTATTTCTAAGGAATTAAGATTCTTTTTCTCTATTTGCCATC
>RJWJ010032453.1:0-18528 GCA_004363605.1 Indri indri
AACAGACAGAATATCAAAGAGAAAATATTTAAAGAGAAAATGGCTCAAATTTTCCAGAACTGACTGAAAACAGAGTCCTGACCTCCAGGAAGCCAGAGAGAAAGGAAAGAAGCCAGGTAGAAAAGAGAGGTCAGCAATGACAGCCAAATTCCTGGAAACCCAGTGGACCAGAAGACGGTGTGGTTGGTTGGCATAACATCCTCAAAGAAAAATAACTATAAACCTAGAAATGGGTACCCAGCAAAATTTTCTCATAGGAACAAAAGTAAAATAAAATAAAGACATTTATAAATATATAAATAAATAAAATGAGTTTACCACCAAGAGACCTCCATTTAATGAAGTCCTGAAGGGCCATTCTACTTAACACTGCAACCTGACCTCCTTCTGCATCCTCCCTACCATCTAATCACAAGCACATTAATCTCCCTTTCTTTGCTCTATTGTATCTTCTTTCCATAACATCTCATCATCATCTAAAATATACAATTAATTTGCATATTAAACTGCCTATCTCCCTGACAAGATTATGAGCCTCATCAAGGTGGAAACTTTTGAATGTTTTATTCACTAACATACGTCAAGCATCCAGAAAAGCACTTGACATCTCTTAGGCACTCAATAAATAACTTGTTGAATGGGTGAATGAAGAAATAAATAAATAATGTCCTTCAAGAAGAAGGAAAATAACTCAAGGGCATGCAAAAAGGAACGAGTAAGCGAATAAGATAGCATACCTGAATATAAATCAAAATTAATATTGTCTTTAAATATAATAATGTCTTATTAGAATGTCAGATTCAGTTTCAAAATCTGGCTATATGTTACTCAAAAGAGATACACCTAAAGCATAAGGATATGTGAACGTTGAATGCCAAAGGACAAGAAGACGAAAAAGATGTATCTAGCAGATATCAATCTGAATAATGTAGCTACTTTATATTACTATCAAGCAAATTAAGTTTTAAGACAAAAAGCATTAATAGAGATACGGAATCTCTACATGATAAATGCTGAACACTTAGATTCACCAAGGAGACATAATGATTCTAAATTTGTATATACTTATTTTAAAAAGCCTCAAATTTATGTAAAGCAAAAATAGAGAAATCAACAAACCATACTCAATAATGAAATATTTCAATGTATTTCTCTCAACAATGTCTAGGTCAAGCAAAAAAAAAAAAATCAGTAAGAAATAGATATGAACAGCACATTAAAAAGCTTGACTTGATAGCCTTCATAGAACCTTGTATCCAAGAATTAGAGGGAAAACATTCTTTTCAAGCACACATGAATATTTTCAACAACTTATCATACATTAAACCATAAACTAAATCACAACGAATCTCAACAAACAATATCAAACAGAACACACTCTCTGAATATAATACAATTAACTTAGGAATCAATAAATGTAAATAGAATTTGAAAATTAAAAAAGAAAAACACTTCTAAATAACTTATGGATCAAATAATTCAAAATGGAAATGAAAATACTTAATAATGCATAATAAAATATATTAATAACATTTCAAAACTCATGGGCTACAGTAAAAGTAGTACTTAGAGGGAAATTTATACCAAAAATATGGATATTAAAGAAGAGCAAAAAAGTAATAAGTTGAATGCCCAACTAAAGAAGTTAGAGAACAAGATAAAGAGAAAGGAGAAAACAAAGATAAATGAAAAATCACAGCAGGAGAAATAAATATTAAATAAAAAGATCAAAAAAGGCAAAGTTGGTTCTATGAAAAAACTACCTACTGAATAAATGTGCTGAATGAATACAATCTGATTGTCAACCCCCACCACCCTCACCCCTTCCCCTCCCCCACCACACACACATATTAAAATACTGCACATCTTCAAGTCCTGTGGCTTCAAATAACTCCAGAAAAGGTTTCCTGAATTGCTTCCCAACCATATAGGAGATTGTTATACCTTTAAACCCCTAAAACATATGTTTCTTCCCACGAAAAGAGCATAAACTGGCTTGTTCTAGGATCTTTGACAGCTGTATCTTACCCCTTATGTACTGTAAGCAACAAATAACAAAGTATTTATAAAAGTAATATTCTTTAATTGAACCTCATCAATAACTCAAACTTCATCCCCTCTGGAACTGCATCTTGCTCAATTTGGATGCGTGATCCAAACTCAGAATATCTAAAGCAGTTTTCCTGTTACCTCACACATTTCTGATTATTTCATATTTTTAAATTGTTTATTATCTCATATTTAGATGTAATGCTTTTTGCACGTCACTCCTAAATGAGATCTTTCCCAAAAGCACATCTTTAAACAACTGCTGTAAAATCTTTGGCTGTCCCCATAATAACCAAGCTGAAGTTGTAGGCTCATTTCTGGCAATACAAGAATAAATCCTTATTTCAGGAAGTTTTGTATGCCCTTTGGGTACTGTTAAAACAAATGTCTAAGGCTGTACCTAACAAATTATAAGCCTCTCACTTTATCTATAAAGAAATTATATGTCCTAATACTGGCCACACATTCCTACACTCAATGTTTTCTTTTGGTAACAATTCTTTACTAGTCATTTGGCACTGGATCACACTGTTCTCATTTTTGACTAATTCAGTTCTCTTTAACTCCAAATTTTCATGATTTCTTATAAGCTCTAATAACTAAACTCAAACTATGCTTTGGTTTTAACTACCCCACCCCCCAGAGAGTTGGTAATCCTTCACTACAGTCAGTCCTAATGGACATATATTCAAGAGAGAAGAAGGGAATCAAGATTATTTGACAATTTCACTTCACAAAGGCATGTGTATCATAGCACTTCAGTGAGAGAGCACAACATGCTACCAACATATTCACTAATAGGATATGAATTCATTACCTGGGTAGATTAAAAAACACAAAAATAAAACTTGCCAATTAAATAGCAAGAAAATCTGTTTATAAGAGTGGGTAACCTTTTTCAATTTAGTTGTCTAATTTGGCTCTTTCCAGGAACACCTGGCAATGGTCTGGACCTCTGGTCTTTCCTTCATTTTAGGGCATACATTTACCTTCTCTGGATAAAATTACACTTTTTCTTTTAAATACCAGAGCTCCCCTGGCCTTTAAACTAAGTCTTAAAGCAGTGGGGAATAACAGATAAAAAAGAAAAAAAAAAACTAGAAGGTAACATTGACAATCTAGATTCTATTTCTGCCAACGAAACACCATGATAGTTGGGATGGGTCACTTAACCTGGAGTTAAAGTCTACTCTCTTCAGACTGAAGAACAATATTTGACTTTGATTTAATAATAATAAGTTACTTTACTTGATATGAGATTTTTCAAGTATAGCATATCTATTTGGCCATATACCACAAAAATAGAAACGGTTATTCAAAATCATAAATACATAAATAAAAATAAGCATATTTAAAAGCAAACAGGAAACAAAAGATGCCCATATACTCTTTCTTCCTTTGTTCCTCAATAGATTAAAATTATATTAGAAAGTAGAGATAAATCAAAGAATTGTAAGATTGGGAAAGGACCCAAGTATATTCTAGGATATAAAATATAATCTAAGCTAATTATGATAACACTATATCCTAGAAAATCTAATGCCATTCAAACTAACTTCAATGATGTTCTCAAGAGACTCTCAACACTCAAAAGCCTGTGTTTAAAGCAAACGGCCACCAGAATGGGCCCCCTGCATATGTATATACTTCAAAATATTCTCGCTTGGTCCAAATTATGGGTAGTACAAATAAAAGTAGCAAGACGTTGAGAGGGGACTCTGGCTATGGACTTAATTTCTCTATGGCCTATTTTACTATGCTAAATTCTGTGGCCAGTTTAACTTTATCAACTGACATTTCCCTATCGGGGATTACACACTGCCAAAACCAGAGTTTGGTTTGACCAGCAAAGCGTAGTCTGGTGTCACACATTTTATTTTTTGAATACCTTAAAATGGAACACATATGGCCAATCAGCCCTATTCTCTTCTGCTTGTCCACCTCTTTAGATTTGTCTCGCACATTTAGGCTGGCTGACTGCCTGGCCCTCAGAAATATTTGAGTTTGAAACTGCTGTCTTGCAGAAACCCTGAGGTGCAACCAAACAACTATTTGCAGGCCTCTGAACCTAGGACTTTTATCTTTATATCAAGCCTACCCTTTATCCAAGCCCCAGCTTAAATTCCTCCATTTAAGCCTGCCATGAGAAACTTAGCAGGACTTAGAGTGATTTCTCCACCCAGTTAATTCCTATAGCTCTCCTTGATGATTTCATTCTTCTAGGTCATACCAAATGGTATGGTTTCTTTTCACTGCCTGGACCAAATACATAAAGGGGAGGTCCTACATGCCATATGTTCTATTTACTCCTTAAGGCCTATTTAAAAGCCTACACATAAAGAGCATTCAACAAATGTTTGCTAGTGATAATGTTGAGGCCAAAGGTAAAAAAGGTACTGGATAAGAAAAACTAAAGATTCCATGAGGCCACAACTTCACCATTCAAAGTCTGTGCACTTCTCAAGGTGACTTGCTGGTGAGTGGCTCAAAACCTTAGGCTAGACGGATTAATGCAGCAATGAAAATAGAGCACTGCCTACCTCTTGGGCTAATAATCCAAAAAGGATATTTTCAAACCTTAATAGTTCTTCACAGAAAAGATAACAATGCTTGCAAAATGAAAATGCTCTCAACACACCAAAAAAAAGGCAAGATTACAAGCTTCATAAACTGGTCTGCACTTGCAAGGTAATTCATACTTCCATTTTGTAAGACCCCTATCCCTCCTTGGAAAATCAAACATCTAAAATAAATATGCGCAAGAAAATGGGTAGGAATTCTTGTTGTGGTGAAGGTCCGTTCTTTTTCCTAGAAAAACAGACATGGTCTAGAAGTGCATTTCTAAAATGCATTTTTACCTGCCTTAACAGGATAGGCACTTGGTCAAGTTTCTCTAGATGAGCACTCCCCCTTGTGGGTACTTCCTGACTCACCTCTTTGGAAAGGTCGGACAGGATTGTGGGCTGTTTATAAGATAATTTCCCAACATTAATTTCCTTCACTTACTTACATATTATCTTAAATCTTTACAATATTGAGGAAGCACAATAATATTATTTAGTAATATTGAAATATTAATATGATAACCTATCCTTATTCTTTCACTATTTCCTCAGATACAAGCTTATCATTAAAACTTAAGCATAATTTTTGGACAAATGTATGTTTGAAGCACTTAAATAATAGATTTCAAACTTATCTTGAAAGACCATAGGACTTACTGTTAAAGAAAATAACATGTTTTTCTCCTTCAAAATCAATATTAGAATCATCAGTTATAGATGTTTAAATCAGCAATATTAACTGAGGTAAAGTACTATTTCTAGGGACTGTGATAAGGATAATATAACAAAATACTTATGCTTCCATGAGCCTACATAAATATGATAAAATAACCACAAACACCAATTTCAAAATGGAAAATGTGCAAAGTAGATAATTCAATAAGCACTTCTTAAGTAACTATCATGTGTGCTAAGTAGAATAAAGAAATCTGTTCCGATCTGGGTGGCACTTGAGCTGGCCCTTAAAGGAAGACTTAGATTTGAATTTCAAGAGGCAGAAATAATTAATAATAGAATATCAGTAGCTGGTATTCTATTATTATTATTATTATTTATTCCATGAAGGGAGAGAGACATGAGCAAAAACTTAGAATTTAGAACTTTCAGCTAATTCATGAAAAACTGAATACAGAAGTATATTTGGTGAGGAAAAAAATATTATTCCAGAAGGAAAATAATGGAAAAGTAGCTTGGGGCCAGGTTTCAAGATTGTTCTTAAAGTCAGGCTAAAATGTTTGGGTTTTATTCTACAGACAGTAAAGATTCTATTAAAATTTCTCCCAGGAGAATGACAACACCAATGCAGGTATTTTTAGGGAAATGTACCTTGGCATAGTACACAGAATTAAAGAGGAATAGAGCAAGACTAAAAGCAGAGAAGCCAGTTGTGAAGATATTGCAATAGTACAGCCATCAAGAGCGAAAAGATGAGGACTCAATGGTAGTAAATCTACCAAAGAGAAGAAAAAAATGAACAGTGCACATTGTTCAGTTAACAAATATTTATTGAGCACTTATTATATGCCAAGCTGAGAAACTTTGGTGAATAAGACAAATATAATCCCTGTCCTCCTGGAACCTGCACTCTACTGGAAGAGAAAGACATCAAATGACCACACTGATATTGACACAGAGACAACTGGAGCAGCACAATAGCTTAATGTGAGACAGGAAGAAGGGAGAGAGGCAACACTCCTTGGATCTGGAATCACAGGCACAAAAGTCTTGACACAGGATGATCCTGACAAATAATCTGACCCAGAGTGAGAATGAGAGGGCTAAAGATTAGGAAGAAAGACAGACACAACTGCTCCTGTAGGTCCTATGGGCTCTGTTAAGGAACCTATACTTTACTCTTAAGTGCAATTGGAAGTGATCAAAGAGTTTAAGCTGAACCATGACAAAATCAAACTGCACTTTTAAATGACCCCATGAATGCTGGGTGGAGAACCGTCTAGAAGGAGCAGAAGTGGTTGTGGGCAGATGGCTTAGAATGCTATTGCAGTCATCCAGGAGAGACTGTTGGACTGTGATTTTAGACTTGCTGATTAAGGGGATGATGGGCCAAACAAGTGAAAAAGTGTGTAATAAGCAGGAGGAAATAGGCAACTGGAACAAGCTGAGACATGAAAAAAAGAGTGGAATTATAAATTTAGATTCATCCATTCAAACAAAGTTTCATCAAATGGTTTCATCAATGGTTGTCAGGTGTTCTGCTAGGCAGGGGTAGCACAAAGAGCAAGTGGCCTGACTTGAGAAGATTGGCTGCCTGGTGAAGACTTGAGTTGTGAATAATGAAAATGACCTAGAGACAAATCCTGGAACAAGGAGAAAGAGCTGCAACTCTGAGAATGGAGTCCTACTCTACTCAGTGGAGAGCTAAATGACTGATACTGGACATAAAGTTATTAATTAAATTCAATCATATAATTCCCAATTTTTCAATGGTTACTAGGTGGATGCTTGTCTAATATGTCATTGTTACATATTAGGAAGAAAAAGCAATAATCTCAAATGCTGGCCCAAAAGCTGACCCATCCCCTCAGATTTTGCTTTGGTATGTTTAGAGCAGAGCCTAAGAATCTGCAGTTT
Organism: Indri indri; assembly: GCA_004363605.1. NCBI lineage: Eukaryota > Metazoa > Chordata > Mammalia > Primates > Indriidae > Indri > Indri indri. The sequence continues at coordinate 7,206 of RJWJ010032453.1, forward strand.
TAAAAGTTCCCAGATGAACCTAATGGTCAGCCAGCTTTAGGATCCATTAGAATAAAGAATCCCTTAATGCTAAGGTCCCCAACCCCCGGGCCACAGACTGGTATCAGTCATTGGCCTGTTAGGAACCAGGCCACACAGCAGGAGGTAACCAGCAGTCAAGCAAGTGAAGCTTCATCTGTATTTACAGCTGCTCCCCATCACTCACATCACCTCATAAGCTCCACCTCCTGTCAGATCAGCAGCGGCATTAGATTCTCATAAGAGCGCGGATCCTACTGTAAACTGGGCATACGAGAGATCTAGGTTGTGTGCTCCCTATGAGAATCTAACGACTGATGATCTGAGGTGGAGCTGAGGCAGTGATGCTAACGCTGGGGAGTGGCTGCAAATACAGATTATCATTAGCAAAGAGGTCTGACTACACAATAAATGTAATGCATTTGAGTCATCCTGAAACCATCCCTCTCAGCCCCAGTCCGTGGAAAAATTGTCTTCCATGAAACCAGTCCCTGGTGCCAAAAAAGTTGGGGACCACTGCCCTAATGAGAGAATCCAGAGAGTTTAGAAAAATACATTGCCAATGAAAATGTATGTGAGAATCATCAAGCTGAAGAGGACCACTGTAATTATCTGGTTCATCACACTGACATTACTGCTGACTTTACTGCTGAGTAAACTAAAGTCCAAAGAGGTTCCATGTCTGCCAAAAGTCTCCGGGCTAGTTAATGGCAGATCTAGATAGAATTCTTGGTCCACCATACACCATTTCTCACCCTGCCCTATTGGCTCCACTCAAGAAATCCCTGCCTTGGGTCTTGAATTTTAACTAGTTCCTGTCATCTGACTATTTAACAAAATCCCTCTAGGCTGATTAGAGAGCAGGTGGCCCAATCAAGCCTTTACAAACTTACAGATAGTTTTCCTTCAACCTAATTAAGCACTAGGTCCTTCTGATATTAAAATATCCTTGTAATTGATGAATGTGAGTGTGTGAGTGTGTGTGTACACAGAGATCTGTCTTTTTATGTATTGGTTTACATTGCTGGCCTTATTAGCTATACATGTGTCAGCATCACCATGTCTGTGATAGGTCAACTCAGATCATTAGTACATAGTGGTATCATATGATTCATATGAAGACATATTTAACAGTTCTGACTTAGAATCTGGTGTTCTTAATACTACGGTCTGGGCCAATTCCCAGATAGGAAGGCTTCTATCTGCAGTCCCAATGAGATTCCATTCACTGGAGTTATTTTCTGTTAGGAAAGCTACAATATGGTGATTTCTAAATTACATACAAGATCAGCTGGGACTATTCTAATGATAATGAAGGAATGTTCATTTTTACCTCCATTGATTCTGTTAAGCACTAAAAATTAAAGGAGACTCTATATAGCTGTTAAATAATCAAAATTGAGGGAGGATTTATTAAGACTGATAATATCTGATGTCAACTTAGAAAAAATATCTTAGCCATGGATTACTTCCATTACGAAAACAGCAGTTAAGATTTGTTATCCTCAATTTTATCTTACTTATAACTTTAAGACTCCATGTAGATTTAAGGTATAGCTTCATATGAACTTAAGGAAGACTTGGGAAGAAATTCAACGTACTAGGTATTGAAATTTTTAACATGAGAACTTAGAAGCTTTTCCTGAAATAGGAAAAAAAAAAAATACTGCAACTGTCCAGCCATCAATAGTTCAAAGTTCTAGATTCAGACAATGATGAAATGATAAAAAAGTACTGCAAACCATAGACATTTACAGAATCTCCATCAAGTTATACTGAAAAGAAATGCTGATCATCAGACTCTATAACCTACACAAATGCATGAGGTGGTGGTGATCTAATAATACATTTAATTACATTATTAACCTATCTACTGATTTACATATACAACCTATAGGCTCACCCAGTAATCGAGACAGTCTTAGATGAGGCAAATGCAATTTTTAATATATAATTAATAGGTACAATTCAAAGAAATAATTTCAAACAGAAGATAATCACTTTAGAGGGTGAATTTTCGGTTTTATGAAAAAACTTAAATATGTAAAGTATACTTCCTTTATATTAAAGAGAAGTTAAAGAAGTTACATAAGACAGAAGTCAAACTTCTGTTTACTCAAATATCCATGTACTAACCATCTTCTTGAGAAATACAACAAAATTCCAGACCAAGCAAAGTGAATTTCTAGAGAAGACTATTTCTTTCCCTGCACACATAATGCACAGACATGTACACAAATACAAATGGAACAATCTGAGGAAAACATGTTGTTTTTTGTGCATTTATTTTCTTTGATCTTAGCCCACCTCTCACCCAAAAAATACAGTGATTTAGTATGATACAGTTAAGCGTTTACATAATAATTTCAAGATGGTGGATAAAAGGGAAAAATGTTACCCACAATATACTTCAAAAGAATAGAATATATTTATATGTAGCACACAAAGCAAGGCCCAACATTTCCTTTCTGAAACATGTGGCCAATTTGATGTCCCTATGTGGTGGCTAAAGAACACAAAATTAAAAGTTGTAGCATCTCTTTAGAGTGGTTTTGAACACACAACATTAAATAAGAGCACCAAAAGCATTGCAAAGTTTTCTACACTTGTTTATTGGAAATTGAAGAATGAAAGATATTGACACAATAGAAAAAGTCTGATTAACTTTCATTTCACTATCCTATATAAGTACTACTTTATCTAAAAACCAATGAAATTAATTGAAAACTTAAATTACTTCATAAAAATGGTAGGAGGAGGTAAAGAATTACTGTGTACATTCAACTGTAAAATCTGTTATTAAAGAAAAAGAGATGGAAACTATTTCGACAATATGCTTGTGAAAAATGAAGAGGAAAAAAAAGCCTTGAAACATCAAAAATGTTGAGATCAAACAATACCCCCAACCTCTTTTAATACCCTAAGAGTCCCTTCCAGTCATATACAGGGCTGGCTGTTTGAAACTGATATTTATGAAAACTAGATTATGGTGTGCATTGAGTCTGTTTGTTTTCCCAATGTGAGGGTCCCCTCTTTTAGCAAGCATCTCTCAGTCATGTAGCAACTGAGTCAGTCCTGTGGCATAAGCCAAGTACAGCAGTTGGCCAATGAATTAACCACTTCATTCCAAAAGAAAGGTTTCCTCTTCCAAATATGATAAAGATTAGAACCAACACAATTGCCTTTTTCTTTTTATGTCAACACAAAGCAAAAAATAAATTTAATATAGGTAATCACTTCATCACATATACCACAAGAACTTATTGATAAGTATTCTGATGAGAGGCCATGGCAATTTTGTCAGGAGAGATCCAAATGCCAATTTGCAGAAATTACAGAAGACAGAGGAACGTGCTGACCTGCACCATGAATATATGATCATCAAAACTGAGATTGAAGGAAAGCACAGGACAACCAGTCTGGGTTCCCTGACAGAAACACAGTCCTCACTTTGGCTAATATATACAAATTTCATTTAGCACAATTTACTTAAATAATATGAGTCCCCCCCCGCCAACAACATGGTTCATATTTCAGTTCCTATGGTCTATTAACTGTGAGTAACTGCATAAAGTACAAACTTCACTGCTAGCTCTTCAGTTCAAAAACTATTATAAACATCAGATGCACATCATGATCAGTGACAAATCCTGTTATTTCTTTCAAAGTCTCTCAGGGATGTGTCACTGTGCACAAACAGGAAAGTATGTGGCTATGTTGCCTCTTTGTCTACAAGTGATGAATCTATATGACATTTTATAAAAACTGATCACCAAAAGAAGGAACTGGCCAAACAAAGATGAAAGTGAAGCAAATGAAAAGTGATAATGCTGAAAGTAAAATTCGAATGAAAGATAAATTAAGTTATAGAAAAAATAGGTGACCATGGGAATGCCTGACACTACCACCATTCAAGACTCTAGATATAAAAACAAAAGAACTTAGTGAAGATGACCTTATCAAATAATGGAGTTGTGATAAAAAGGATGAAGATGTCCCAGAGGGAGTGACACTGGCAAAAATTTCATGTTAAATAAACACTAGGAGCTATTTGACAATACTGAAAGAGCAAAGGGATAAAATGTTGATGGCTGATCCAAAATTAGAAAGGAATGTGAAAATTAACCATGACAAAGAAAAGATGCTCACTGCATATTATGTTATATGTAGAGAATAAGGCAAGCACTGTTCAAACTTCATAAGTTATTGGACAAAAACAATAAAACACTTTCTTATGTTTCTAACGCTTTAAATTAGTGTACTAAATAAATATTGGTTTTACTTACTTTTTTCTTTGTTTCACTATATATTTATAACCAACAGTAAAAGAGTTTTTAATGTTTTGACAAAAATGTTTAAAGGTCATAGAACAAGAAAAATTTTTGCTAATAAGACTACTCTACATGGTTTCAGCTCGCATGGTCATTTTACAGTCCAACACTACCATGCAAAGTATGGACTGTCTATATACTGTAAGGTAAAGAAAGAGATAAAAGAAAAATCCCTAAGTGTTGGGTCTACCCAAAGAGTGGAGTAGGACAGAAGTTAAGAACTGCTATTTTTATGTTACAATATTACAGCTAAATATTAATCTTTTCCTTCTCCAGCATATCTTTCGTTTATGTCACAAAAAACAAACAAGGACGAAACAGATGCCAGTTACCAAGAGTGGAAAATTACTAAAAATTTATATTCCTCATTTTTAATATTATATCCTAAAATCTATACACCCTAAAAGTAGAGACAAAAAAGTGTCTTTATTCACTTTATGTATAGACTAGCTATTTAACTCAATATTTTGTAGTAGTAACAAAGGATATGTTAATTGTAGGGAGGGAGATGATAAAAACCTATCTCCATTAACGCAACAGACTATAAATTACTACCTAATGACCACTCCCCACAACTCCTTTGAGAATAAAACCACTATTTTGTTGGGAAGACAATGTGTCCAGCCTCAAGTCATGACCTATGAAATAGTAATTATGACAATTCACCCAATTTCCTAGGCTCCTTTGCAGCCAGGAATAGTCATGTGACCAAATTGTACCACATCTCAACTACTCCTGAAAAATAACTAAGAAGAACTTTGTTAAGGGACAGTCCAGAAAAATTCTGTAGCCCAGATTAAAAAAAGGAACAGATACATCTGGCACTAGTATCACCCTCCACCATCCCACCTTACTCTCACCTTGAATGCAGATGTAACATTTAAAATTGCAGAATCCATATCACATCCATGAGGCAAAAGGCATTCCAGGGATTATCCATTCTAATTTTAAACTAATCAAATGTAAGTATAAATGATCACAAAGAAAAAATGAAAACACTATAATTTACTGAGGTAGAAAACCAAGCTTAAATTTTTCTTGCTTTAACTTTCAATTCTACTCCTGCTGTGAGAATGTGCATTTACTTTAAAATAAAAAAGAACTAGAAATACCAATGCAACAAAAAATTCTGAACTTACCTACTTTTTATCAGACTTTAAAATACAGGTATACCTTAGAGATATTTCAGGTTCAGTTCCAGACCATCACAATAAAGTGAATATCACAATAAAGTGAGTCAAACAATTTTGGTTTCCAAGTGCATATAAAAGTTATGTTTACACTATACCATATTCTATTAAGTGTGCAATAGCATTATGTCAAAAAAAAAGGAGATACCTTAATTAAAAAATACTATATTGTTAAAAAAAAAAAGCTAACAATCATCTGAGCTTTCAGCAAGTCATAATCTTTTTGCTGGTGGAGGACCTTGCCTCAATGCTAATGGTTGCTGACTGATCAGGGTGCTGGCTGCTGAAGGTTGGGGTAGCTGTGGCAATTTCTTAAAATAAGACAAAAGTGAAGTTTGCTGCATTTATTGATTCTTCCTTTCACCGAAGATTTCTCTTTAGCATGCTATTTGATAGCATTTTACCACAGAACTTCTTTCAAAATTGGTGTCAATCTTCTCAAAACCTGCCACTGCTTCATCAACTAAGTTGACGCAATATTCTAAATCCTTTGTTTCAACAATGCTTACAGCATCTTCACCAGGAGTCAATTCCTCAAGAAACCACTTTCTTTGCTCATCCCTAAGAAGGAACTTCTCATCTGTTCAAGGTTTATCATGAGACTGCAGCAATTCAAGTCACACCCTTAGGCTCTACTTCTAATTCTATAATGTTAATAGTTCTCTTGCTATTTCTACCACGTCTGCAGTGACTTCCTTCACTGAAGTCTTGAATCCCTCAAAGTCATCCACGACAGTGGAAATCCACTTCTTCCAAATTCCTGTGAATGCCGATATTTTGACCTCCTCTCATGAATCACAAATGTTCTTAGTGGCATCTAGAATGTGGAAATCTTTCCATGTTTTCAATTTACCTTGCCCAGATACATTAGAGGAATCACTGTCTGTGATAGCTCTAGCCTTACAAAATGTATCTCTTAAATAACAAGACTTGAAAGCCTCAACTACTCTTTGATCTGTGGGCTGCAGAATGGATGTTGTGTTCACATGCATGAAAACATTAATCTCCTTGTACATCTCCATCAGAACTCTTGGGTGACTAGATGCATTGTCAATGAGCAGCAATATTTTGAAAGGAATCTTTTTTTCTGAGCAGTGGTTCTAAACAGTGGGCTTAAAATATTCACCATGCTATGAACAGATGTACTGTCATCCAGGTTTTGTTGTTCCATTTGTAGAGGACAGGAAGAAAAGATTTAGCATAATTCTTAAGGGCCCTAGAATTTTTGGAATAGTGAATGAACACTGGCTTCGATTTAAAGTCACCAGCTGCATAAGCCCCTAACAAGAGAATCAGCCTGTCCGCTGAAGCCAAGCATTGACTTCTCTTCTCTAGCTATAAAAATCCTAGAAGGCATCTTCTTCCAACAGAAGGCTCTTTCATCTATGCCGAAAATCTGTTGTTTAGCGTAGCTACCCTCATCAGTTATCTTAGCTAGATCTTCTGGACAACTTGCTGCAGCTTCTATACCAGCACTTGCTGCTTTACCTTGCACTTTTACAATATGGAGACAGTGTCTTTTCTTAAACCTCATGAACCAACCTCTGCTAGCTTCCAACTTTTCTTCTGCAGCTTCCTCACCTCTCCAAGCCTTCACAGAAATGAAGAGAGGGCCTTGTTCTGGATTTGACTTTGGCATAAGAGAATGTTGTGGCTGGTTTAATCTTCTATTCAGACTCACTCTAACTTTTTCTATATCAGTAATAAGGCTGTTTTGCTTTCTTAGCATTTGTGTGTTCACTGGAGTAGCAATTTCGATTTCCTTCAAGAACTTTTCTTTTGCATTCACAGCCTGGCAAACTATTTGGCACAAGAGGCCTAGCTTTCAGCCTATCTTGGCTTTTGACATGCCTTCCCCACTAACCTTAATCATTTCTAGCTTTTGACTTAAAGTGAAAGACATGCGACTCTTCCTTTCGCTTGAACACTTAGGGGCCATTGTAGAATTATTAAATGAACTAATTTCAATATTCTTGTCAGGGAATAGGGAAGCCAGAGGAGCAGGAGAGAGACTGGAGATTGGCTGGTCAGTGGAGCAGTTAGCTCCCACACAACATTTATCAATTAAGTTCATTGTTTTATATGAGTACAGTTCATGGAGCCTCAAAACAATTATAATAGTAAACATCAAAGATCACTTATTACAGATCACCATAACAGATATAATAATAATGAAAAAGTCTGAAATATCGTGAGAATTACCAAAATGTGACATACAGACACAAATTGAGCACGTAGTGTTTGAAAAATGGCACTGACAGACTTGCTCAACACCAGGTTGCCACAAACCTTCAATTCACTAAAAAAAAAAAGGTGGGGTGGGGGGATACCTGCAACACACAATAAAGTGAAGCACAGTAAGATAAGATATGCCTGATTTGACCAATTTTACTGTATACTTCGTTCAAGACATTTATCTCCTTCAAAAATGAGTAACAATAATGTTCAGAGATCAGAATGGCCAACTAGACAAAGGTAGTATGTGCCTCCTCCACAGACAGTAAGTAGATTCTCACATCCTGAGCAGATCATCTGGGAAAGAATACTAGGATTCATCAAGGAAGTGACAGGAAGCACCAAAAGTGGGTAAGGAGAGGGTTCAAGGGAACTTGCCCAGCCATGAGCTGGCTAGCAGCCAGGAGAAGCTCCTGGATGTGGTGAAACAGTAAGAAAGGAGCCTCCAGGGCTCTACTCTCCAAGACTGGCTTTTATGATCTTGGCTACAAGAGAAGGCTCCCGACCCATGCAGGTCTCAGGCCTAACAAAGGGGAGATTGTACAGAGATGCTGTTCCAGAAAGCAAATCCACGTGGAATCCCATAGGCATTTGAAGCTGGGACAGCTTGAGCTGGACACCAATTTGAGAGCCTAGACACTGGGGAACCATAGGTGCTCTTGCAGCCACTGCACAGCTTGGAGGAGGGATAGAAGAGCCGAGGTGCTCCAACGCAACCCTGGGAAGATCTCCACCACCCTACAGTGGGCTGCTTTTGACACTGAGTCATGAGTGGACAGCATTTTCCACAGTTTCATCCCACAGTGCCTGCCCAGGTGGGTTCTCAGCCTTTCCGGTTGCAGGTCCAAGATGCCATTTTGAGCTTTTGACAATGAGCCTTGGGTGGGGTTTGGGCTTGAAGCAGCTGTAGCCTCCATTTGGCTAGGGAATAGCAGAGAAACCAGGCTTTCTAGCACACATTTGGGACAGTGCCAGATGCCACAGGGCCAAGACTGGAAAAAACTGCACTCCCCAGTTTCCTGCTGGTACAGCCTGTTGAGAAGGGCCCCACACACTCTGGTCACAGGCCAAAGGAGCCATTTTGGGAGTCTGAAGCCTGGACAGCACTCCACCATCAGGATGAATTCAGACTGATGCAACCTCACCCAGCTGAGGAGGAGCATAAGCTCTCCGACCTACTCCTAGGACATTTCTCACCACCCTGCTACAAGTGTAGCGAGACTAAGATATAAGTGGATGGCATCCACCCAGCATCTTGCCCCAGCTGTTTGCTTCTTGGGTCACAGGCCTAAGGAGCCATTTTGGGAGTTCAAAGCTGGGCAGCCTGGGAAGGGAGATGAAGATGGGGACCTCCCCTCCAATGCTGTGGATACAGCTGCCTCTGCTCCCGAGTGTAAGCTTTTGATACAGGTAAGCTGAGGCGCCGTCAGTTCTAGACTGTGGGGAGCCAGGGGTATACCCCCAATAGTACTCCGTTCATTGTACCCAGGCTCTGCATGGAGGGTGCAGCTCATTTCCATACCTTCACAAACAGGGAGCATTTTTGCAGCTGTCCCAACCCAGGAATCTCATCCCCTGGGTCACTACATCACTGGATCCACAGCCAATGTCCCCAGCACCCACTCAAATCACAGTAACCTTGGAAAACCAGTGGGTCCTCTGAAAGAAGGCCTATCACACCCAGGCTTCCACGAAGCTTTAGGCTCACTCCTATCCCTCTATAAAGCCACAGCAAGTGCTTTTGTGTGCCCAAAGGATGAAAGGTACCAACTCCCCTGAGGGAAGGGGGACTAGCAGTGTTGTCCCTGAGTTGCCTGTCTCTTCTGGGAGGAGCCTACCCATGCCAAAGGCAAGTTGCTGGCACAACCGTACCTCTATCATTGGAATATTTCAGGCACGTCCCACAACCAGTCTGCACTGTACACAGCAGGTTGAACTGCCTCTACCACCTCTGCTTCATGTGGGTCAGGGTGGGAGCAAGGAACCTGAGCACTTTTGCGCCCCCAGAGGAAAGAGACTACTATCATTGCCAAGAGAGAAAGATGTGAGCAACTTTTGAGTCCCACAGCTACCTGCCTCTACTAATCTTATCAACAAGGGCTTGCCTCTCCTGTCACAGGCTCACAATTCATCCACCCTCATCCTGCCTGAGCATTCTTCCAGAGCAGGAGATCACCCCACCCCTCACTATCACAGCCAGCACCTGAACTCAGGGAGGCTTAACAGCAAATTTGCCAGTAAAGTATCAGTCTTGTTCCCCCAGGGTTCAAGCATACCATCTAGGGGCCTGGAAACCAGAGATTACCTAACCTAGTCCACTAACGATGGCGCCTGAACACTCCCCAGGGGTCTGAGGTCCCACAAGCCCAAACTAACAGCAACACCATAGTGGGTCCACACCTGCACAAACCAGAAGGCAGTGCACCTCTCCCTCTCTACACTGAGCAGCAGATTTCCCAGCAGAGTTGAACAGGTGAATTGCAAAGCTATCTGTTTTAAGCTGAGGGAAGAGGTTGCTGGTGAAAAGGAACTAGCATGAGAACACCAGCAATATGAAAAACGGGCTCTTTCAATACCCCAAAAGGATCACACTACCTCTCCAGCAATGGAATCAAACCAAAAGGAATTTTTTGAAATGTCAGATATGGAGTTCAAAATATGGATCACAAAAAAACCTCAATGGGATCAATAAGAACGTCAAAAACCAAAGCAAAGTAACTAAAAAAAAAAAAAAAAAAATTCAGGACATGAATAAAAAATTCACTAAAGAGATAGATTTTTTAAAAAACATAACAGAACTTCTGGAAATTAAAGAGACATTTAGGGAATTTCAAAATGTAGTGGAAAGTCTTAACAACAGACTAAATAAAGCAGAAAAAAGAATTCCACAGCTTGAAGACAAGACTTTTGAACTAACCCAGTCAAAAATGAAGAAAAAAGAATCAAGAGAAATGAACAAAGTCTCTGAAAAATATGGGATGATATAAAGTGAGCCAATATACAAATTATAGATATCCCTGTGGGAGGAGGAAAGACTCTATCTAAGGGGAATAATGGAAGAAAATGTCCCTGGTCTTGCTAGAGATTTAGACACCCAGATACAAAAAAGGAAACGAACTCCTGGAAGATTCAATGCAAACAGGACATCACTAAGGCACATAGTCATCAGTCTGGCCAAAGTCCAAGCAAAGAAGAAAATCCTACAAGCTGTGAGGTGAAAGCATTAAGTAACTTACAAAGGAAAACCCATTAGACTAATAGCAGACTTCGCAACAGAAACCTTACAGCCAGAAGGGAGTGGGGCCCCACCTGTAGTCTTCTTATACAGAATAACTATTAGCCAAGAATTGTGTATCCTGCAAAACTAAATTCCATAAATGAAGGAGAAATAAATCTTCCCAGACAAGCAAATACTAAGGGAATTTGTCATTGCTAGACCTACCATACAGGAAACGTTCAAAAGTGCTCTAAACACCAAAAAGAACAGTTGATACTTACCAGTGTAAAAACACTCAAAACTAAGAACCCACAGCTCTTAGAAAACAATAA
>RJWJ010032454.1:0-18588 GCA_004363605.1 Indri indri
GGGCCTGGCCCCTGCAACTCTCTATAGTGGGTCTTCCCTCAAGTTACCGAAGCCTTCTTCTTCATGAGTACAGAGAGCCTGGGAGTTAATATCTCAGCCAGTGACTGCCTGGTGTGGAAATGTGGGCCCAGCTCCTTCGCCTTAAGTTGGGGCAAACTCTGAAAAGTAATTGACATGGTTTGCACACTCGTCCCCTCCAAATCTCACGTTTGTTTCATGAAGTGGATCCCTCATGAATGGCTTGGTGCCCTCCCCACGATGAGTGAGCTCTCTCTTTGGCGGTTCACACGAGAATTGGCTGTTTAAAAGAGCCTGGCACCGTTTCCTCCCTCTCTTGCTGCTTCCCTCCACATGTGACACATCTGCCCCACCTTCACCTTCCTCCTCGATTGGAAGCTCCCTGAAGCCCTCACCAGAAGCAGATGCTGGTGCCATGTTTGTACAGTCTTTAGATCTGTGAACCAAATAAACCTCTTTTATTTATAAATTACCCAGCCTCAGGTATTTCCTTTACAGCAATGCCAAGTGGATTAACACAGTAATTTACACCCCAGAGATCACCTGTGGGAGAAGAATGAGGCTGGGACTCTGCCTGAAACTGCACCCTTGCTTGGCTTCCATCCATTCCCTGTCTTTCTTCTTCATCTCAGGGCTTGCTTCTGGCAAGCTCCCCCTAAGGCACCCTTTATAAACTCCTTTGTGTGTGGTCCAGATTCTTATTCTAGCTATGCTAGCTTGGGAGAGCTCAGGGAGGTAACCTGCCTCCAATTCAGCAGACACGCCCATAAACAGCAAAATTTTTAGTTAGTTCTGGCCCCCCTCAGATGGATCTGACAAAATACTAAATACAGAATGCAAAAAGGAGAGGTAGAATTTTAGAATGACACATTCATAGCTGCTCGGAGTTGGAAGAAACCTAAAAGTATTTCATCCAAAATTCTACCTACTCGTGAATTTCTTCTTTAATATCACTGAAAAGTAGGCACTGGATTCTTTTCGAATAGTCTCTACTTTTTGAAGCATCATGTCCCACTGTTGAACAGTTATGTCAGAAAGTTCAATCTTACATTGAGTCACCCTATCCCCCTATAGACTTCGTCCGTTTAAAAACAGAAGTGTACTGTTTATAAGAATTGCATTGAAGGAAAAGAATGATTTCAGGGGCTCATGCCCACCACAGCATAAGTCCTTAGTGCAAATTTTAGAAGGTTTTTTTTTTTAGATACTTGAGTTTAATCCAATACCCCTCCAATATCTGCTCTGTTTTAGGCAGCAATGGAAGGGCTTCACAACACATAGGTAGGGAAGATAAGACACTTCCATGCTTAGCACAGGAGAGACCTGTGGCCATAAGTTAGCAAACTTCAGAAAGGCTACCTGTAAGAGTGCTGATCAATATTTGAAAGGGTCACAGTCCTTATGCAATAAAACACTTAGGATCCATAAAAGGGTTTACGATATTTGTTCAGCTGAGTGAGACTTTCAAAACCTGTAAAGAGCCCCAGTGCTTATCCAGAGGAGGTGAGCACCAAGGATCTCTTTGTTAATTGAAAATTTTCACTTCCAGAAAAGATAACATGAAAACTAATTGATTATGTGGGAGCTGATTTGGGTGTGAATACACATAATGGGTCTAATTCTATGTTCATGTAACTGCCTGTTAGACATTTGTGCCCTGCCCTGAGGCTTTCTTTGCCCATCTTCAGGTGCTCCCGTCATTTTTCAAAAGACACAGTGAGGCTCATTGCTCTCAGCCCCCGCCTCCCAGTGCTGTGTCCTCTTCTCTCCCCAGAAGTTCCCCCTTTATTTTTTTCTGGGCTCAGGTCCTCTTGATTTTTGCATTTTGTTTTCCATCAAACTCTGTTTCTTATCGAGGGCTGAAACTGGCATGAAAATGACTATTAAATCAATGTCCTTATTCTGGCTGAAAGGCCAACATGATTTGCCACCCACCCCCAACATTCAATCTTAGCTTCTTCCATTCCTCCCATTCCCCCACTCCAGCCACACTGGTGTCTGCTGTTCCTCAAACACACCAAGGGGCTCATGCTTCAGGACTTTTGTATTTGCTTTCTCTCTGTCTGGAAGGATCTTCAGATCCATAACCTCCTTGAGTGTCAAGACTTTTGCTCAACTATCTCCTTACTAGAGAAACCTTCTCTGACCATCCTCTCTCTTTTACTTCATTTACTTCATGACATTTATCCTCTCTTGGCATTTATTACCTCTTGGTGTTTATAAACTTCTTTGTGGGCCAGGTGCAGGGGCTCACGCCTGTAATCCTAGCACTCTTGGAGGCCGAGGCAGGTGGATCGCTCAAGGTCAGGAGTTCGAGACCAGCCTGAGCAACAGCAAGACCCCGTCTCTACTACAAATAGAAAGAAATTATCTAGACAACTAAAAATATATATATAGAAAAAATTAGCTGGGCATGGTGGCACATGCCTGTAGTCCCAGCTACTCGGGAGGCTGAGGCAGGAGGATCGCTTGAGCCCAGGAGTTTGAGGTTGCTGTGAGGTAGGCTGATGCCATAGCACTCTAGCCAGGGCAACAGAGCCAGATTCTGTCTCAAAAAAAAAAAAAAATACTTCTTTGTGTACTATCTTTCTCCCCCTCCTAGAATATAATCACTAGGAGGGCAGGGAATTTGTCTGTTTTGCTTTCTGCTGCCACCTGACACTTTGAACTATGTCTAGCATCGAGTGTAACTACTCAATAAATACCTATTTAATGAAAAAATAAATTTACATATTACTAAGGCTCATGTCTTAAGTTACTTCTTTATTTGCAATATTCTTTGGAAAAGTTATTAATACAAGAGTGTCCCTGCGTCTCTGCTCCCAACCACCTAGTTTTCTTCCTCAAAGGCAAGCAATATAATGATTTTCTTACGTATCTTGCCAGAGAAACTTTCTGCATATACAGGAAAATATACTTGAATATATTCTTTTTCATATTTTTACTCAGAGGCACACTATACATACTATTTTGGAATAGTATGGAATATATGGAATTATATGGAATTATTTCAGACCAGTATAAATGGCAATACCTCATTTAAAAAGAAATATCTGCATGCTTTTTCACTGAAAAGATGCACCATAATTTATTTAAGTAGTCCCCTATCGATGGACACTCAGGTTGTTCCTATTGTATATTTTCTTTGTACACTCATTTTGGTAATTTTCAAGTACTATGTTGGACCATATGAAATTGCAGATATTTAACCATTTTTGCATTAAGAGGATAAATTTCTAGAAGTAGAATTCCTGGATTAAAGAAGATTGTCATTTTTAAAGTGAATCAATATCATCAAATTGCCCTTCAAGGAAGATTCCCATTGTGGGAGAGTTCCCATTTTTCTCACACACCCCGCTGGCACAGAATGTTGTTAAATGTTCTTAACTTTCCCAATTTGATAGGTAGAAAATGATACCTCATTGTAGTTTTAATTGGCCTTTCTTTTATTATCAGGCTGAGCATCTACTTACATGGATAAGCACCATTTGTATTTCCTATTTTATGAACTGTCTATTGAAGTCATTTGCCTATTTTTCTTTTAGGTTTTTGTCTTTTTCATACTGATTTGTAGAAGCTCTCTATAAAATAGATGATCTCTGTATTTGCAATATGAGTTGAAAATATTTGCTCCTACTTTGTGGTTTGTCTTTTACTTGACTTTTTTTCTTTGCAGAATTCTATTTTTACATTTATGTGGTTAAATTCATAAGTTTTTCATGCTGGTTTTGTGTTATAAGAAATGACTTCCTCTACACAAGATTATTTTTAAAGAATTCTTGCATACTTTCTACTAGTATTTTATGGTTTCAATTTGTACTGAATCTTTTAAAAATATGGAGCTCATTTTCAAGTATGGGTGAGGTCAGGAGCCAGCTACATATATATTTTTTTCAGATGGCTACCCTGTTTTCCCAGCTCCATTTTTGAAGTCAATTTTACTCCTTTTTCATATATTAAGTTCTTCTATGTATTTGCATTTATATTCTGGGATTTCTGGTATATTTCACTGACCTGTGTATGCATGTACAATGGCAATCCTGTTTTAATTAGCATAGATGTATAATATGTTTTAGTACCTGGAAAAACTACATTCCCTTTATCACTCTTCTTCTCCAGCATTTTCTTGGTTCGACCTGCCTGTTTAATTTTCATATCATTTTTATATTCCATTTATCTAGATCCCTCAAAATCTTGGAATTGAATTTAATGAATCTATTGTTTCTTCATTAAGCATGATTTTGATTTTCAGGCTAAGATATATTTAAAATATGCATTCATATAGTCATATAAAGAAACATTCATCTTTCTTTATTTTTAAAGTTTTGTTAAGATGAGCTATTGAATTTCATCTGATATCTTTTCAGCATCTTTAGAGATAATCATATCATTTTTCTCTTTTGATCTATTTCTACAATGAATTACATGGATGGATTTTCTAACATTTCAACACCCTGGAATTAAGTTCCATTTGGTTGTAGTGTTATTCTTTTAATGCACTTCTGGATTATGTTTGTTATCCATATAGCTAAATTAGTTTATTCTGCAATTTACTTTTTTTCTCTGTCTGTATACGGTTTAGGTTTCAATATTATGCTAACTTCTTAAAAAGAGAATTTCAAAAACTGCTTTATACTTCTGTATTCTGGAACAGTTTAAGTGGCACTGGATTAACCTCTTCCTTAAAGTTTGGTGTGATTACTCTGTGAAATCATGTGGGGGTGGTTGCTTTTAGGGGATATAACACTTTGACCACACTCACAGGTTTAATGTACAATAATGAAGCTTGAGATTCAGAGCCCCTTATACGGGACCCAATAAGTCCCTGGAAGGGCCCTAGCAATTTATCCACATGGTCATATATTTCTGTGAAATCTGCAAATAAGATGTTTTTAGTCACAATTGGCTTAGGCCACTAACTCTTTCCGGGCTAATTTCTATGTCACTCTCCTGTTTTTGTCAGGTGGCGTTGGAATGGCTGCAGATATTTTGGGGGATCTGGCTGAGGGGAACATGGCAGATTTGGAGATAGGCCACCCAAATCCCCCTTCAGGGAGGGACTTGCATCCCACCTGAAGGGAGCGTAGCCAGCAGTCTCCAGGTGTCGGCTCCTTCGGGGTCTACCTTAGCTGTAGAGAGCCACCTTGCTGAGGTCACACCCTTCCCAGGGCAGCCCTCTCACCTGGTGATTGAGTGAGAGGGCTATAAAGGCCCAGACATTTCGGCCCAATGCAGAGCACTCTGCCACATGACACCGTGTCTAGGCTCTCGGCAGCACCACCTGACGTCTTCCTCCGTGTGGTCCTGCTTCCTCTTCTTCCCATCTCCGCTGCAGAGTCCTGACAAAACATCTTACACCCCAAATAGACTCCCAGCTTCTGCTTCTAAAGAACCTAGACTACAATAGGAGAGTTGAGTTTGATGTCCATTTAATTTGGTTGTTCAGGGATACAACACACCACACACATACACATACACACACACAATGGTTTTCAGTCACTTCTGTGTTTTGTTATGTTATTGTTAGCTGATTTGGTGTGTGGTAATGGCTTCCACAGTACTCCTACTTCCCAGTTTATTTCCTTATCTGCCATCGCAGCACAAATGGTGCCCAGTTCTGGAAGTATCTGGGGTGAAGGAGAAACAAAGTTTGAAGTGCATGGAGCCAGAACTACTCTGTAGAAAAGTCTTACAATTGTCACACATGTAAATGCAGAAGCAAAGAACTTGTTTCCAATCAATACTCCGTCAAAATGGAAGATTTCTTCTGAAAGGAAAATAATAATGTGGCATATTCACCCATAAAAGCACCACACTTAAAAAAAAAATTTTTTTTTAAATAGAACTTAAAATTCTCGTAGGGCACAAATCTGTAGCAGTATTGAAAACAGTGGATACATCTGTATATGAAGTCACATGTTTTTTGTGTTTATTTTTGTACCCCTACGTACTGAGTTGCACCTTAGTAAGGTTGAGAGATTTCAGACAAATGGCATGCCAAATTACAACCAAAAACAGAAAGAGCCTGAATAAACAAGTATTCTAGTGATAAAACCATATATATTTATCAATATGCCCGTGCATGTAGCTTATGAGTAATTTGGGTATAAAATTAATGGGTCTTATTTTATTTCCTTGAAGATATTGTCATCCTTATGTTTTGATATTGGGATTTCTGATGTTATTTAGAGGAAACATATTCTGGTCGATGGAATTCCCAGAATCCCAGAAATTCAACCCCCTAAATTGGTCACTATCTCTAGATAGGTTGAAACCTGATGCTCTTTGATTTTTTTCCTTCTAATATTCTCTAATCTGGGTTCAAACAAAAAGTGCCCCTTTCTAGTGATATCAACTGATTTGGGGTAACAGAGTTGGGTATTTAGTAGGAGTTCGATGCCTTTTTAACAATTTCCCATTTTTAACTCAGTATTACCTAATTAAAGGCCTGTATAGATTTGAGGTCCACAAGAAGCTGAGTGCTTTGTGACAATGAGAATGACATAACTTTGCCATGCTTCTCTTTCTTTCGTGGCTGACAAGAAGCTCACAGCACATTTGATTTCTATTCATGGCAACTTTCCTAGTCTCAATGGTTTACATATTTCATCCTCTCCATGGTGCTGGCTTTTTTTTTTTTTTTTTGGCCACCTCAGGCTCTGGTGCAGGTCTTTCTGTTGCTGTTCCCTTTCCAGAGACCATCCCTCCACTCTCTTCCCACTGCTAACTCCTAGACATCCTTCAAGGACCAGCTCACATGTGCACTCTTTTTACAAGAATTCCTGGGTGCTTCCAGAGCCTTCTAGTGTTGCACTCATCACGATGCATTCTAATGTATTTGTTTGTGTGGCTCCTCAACTGCAGATAAATTTTGAACTCTCTCAGGAAAAAATAAAAAATAAATGTTTTTTAAATCTCTAATTTCCCAACATCTGACACTAGATTTACGTTTATTCAACAAATGACTAAATGAAAGAATGATTCTTCTTCATCTATTTTTTGTTATAACCACATAAAATATATTTCAAAGAGGACCCCTCCCCCCATCTTTCAGGGCTTTTGCTTTCTGTGTTAAAGTTTATCCTTCATACTCCCCTACGCAGAGCCTCTGACCCAACCAGCCATAAGGCTCTGCTCATGGAGGTTGCATTCACTCCCTTGCCCCATCCCCAACTTGCTCCGTGAAGCCAGACATCCCAGATTTAATCTGATGGCATTGCCTTTCCCCTGACTCCACTTATCCTGCAATCAAAAGACCCATGTGTATAGCTGCATGCTTAGTTAAGATAGAGCCTTGGCAGGAGACTTGCATTTTTCCCCCCTGACGTGTCTGTATTTTGACACCTGTGTTACTCTTCAGGGCTTCTCCAACTGACTCCTTGGTTTTAATTTGCGTCCATATCTTATTTGGTTTCCTCAAGTAGCTAAACTGTTGCCTTCCTTTCTTCCCTGGAAGAGGGGGCTGATTTAATTATTTCATAATGGAGTGCATTTTCTCTTGTAAAACTGATTAATTTCTCAACTACATCTAGGACACAAAAAAACCAGATATTCCTGGCAGTTCAGTCAATTAGCGAGTGGCCGTATTTTCTAGGTTCCATTATGGGATAGGAAAAAAAAGCACTGAATTTAGAGAAAAATGATCTGGGGTTGATCCTGGCTTTATCACTTGCTCATTATGCTTCTTTGAGAATGTGCACCTTCTGAGATTCGGTTGCCTCATTGGAATCAATGATTCTTTCGTGCTTCAGAGAATTACCACAGTATCAAGTGCATTTACGAAGGTGAGAGCCATTTTAAAACTTTGGTAGATTATATAAACGATAGTTGTTATCACATAGGAAATTTCAAGTCAGATCTGTAACTCTTACCTGATCTTTTCAATAGCTACATTTTTAAAAAATGTACACTATAACTATTATCTTGCTAGCAAAAAAAAAAATCAATGAAGGCTACTATTTAAAGTTCTAATAAATTCTGAACTGAATATGTCCTCATTTTTGCTGAATTAGCTTTTTGACACACCCTCTCCCAATACTACAAAGTGTGATTAAAGGGTTGTGATCTGTTTCATAAATTTCCATATCACACTCCTAAGTGGTAAGACAGAAACTCTAAGCCTACCTTTATTTATTTGCTTCTTCAATCATGAATTCAGTATTTTCTTCCCAGCTGTGGCCTAAAAGAAGCTGTGTATCTGGCTGTGGAAAACTCAGTCTTTTCACTGTGGTGCCCAGGAAGTGGATATGCTTTATTTTGTGTTGGTTTTCATCATAAAGCCCTGGTATTGAACTTCAGCTTCTTTGATTCAATAATGATGATACTAATTAATAACAATGATTATAGTTTGTGTTTTTATTTTGTTTTGTTTTTGTTTGAGTGTGTTGTTTGTTTTTTTGTTTGTTTTTTGAGAGGGGGTCTTGCTTTGTCTCCCAGGCTGAAGTATAGTGGTGTCATCATAGCTCACTGTAACATCAAACTTCTGGGCTCAAGTGATCCTCTATCCTTCACCTCTTAAGTAGCCAGGACTACAGGTATGAGCCACCATGCCTGGCCCAAATATCTTATTTTATTTTTTATTTTTGTATTTTTTTTTTGAGACAGAGTCTCACTGTGTTGCCCGGGCTAGAGTGCCATGGTGTCAGCCTCGCTCACAGCAACCTCAAACTCCTGGGCTCAAACAATCCTTCTGCCTCAGCCTCCCGAGTAGCTGAGACTACAGGCATGCACCACCATGTTTGGCTAATTTTTTCTATATATTTTTAGTTGTCCGATTAATTTCTTTCTATTTTTAGTAGAGAGAGGGTCTTGCTCCTGCTCAGGCTGGTTTTGAACTCCTGAGCTCAAACAATCCACCCGCCTCGGCCTTCCAGAGTGCTAGGATTACAGGTGTGAGCCACCGCGCCCAGCCTATCTTATTTTTAAAGCCCTTTTGGAGCTACATATTTTAAGAAATTAAAGCAATTTACATGGTTTACATTTGAAATGATGGCCTATGGCACATTATATAATATAAGACATTAGATCTGTTGCCTGTGTTGGAATCACCTTATTTTGGCATATAAAACATTCTTTTTTTTTCTTTCTTTGTTAGATTTTAATTTCTTCCTAAAATTTCAGTAATATCTTTGCTGATTTCCAGAAAGTAAATATTAATTGCATAACAAATATACATAAGTATGAAAATCTTAGTAATATTTATAATCTTATCTTTTATACTAAATATTAAAACTTTTGTGTACATTCTTTCAAATAAACACACATTTTTAAAGGAAATTGATATTAAATCTTTTACCTGGGATATTTTAAAAAATTTCTTTCTACTTTAAAACAAATGTGTATTTGTTATAGAACATTTGGGAAGAAACTTAAAATGTTTTTATTCATCAAAAACAACTTAAAGAAAGTAAAACAACCAATTACCAACTGAAAGAATTCATTTGTAACTCAATTAATTAATAAATAACTAGAATCAAGAGTATATGAAGAGCTCATTTACACGCATAACAAAAAGACAAAGCACCCTAATTAAAAATGGATTTTAAAAGTATGAACAAGGATGAAATAGAAGCAGAAATATCACTGGCTAAAAAGTACAAAGAGATGTTCAACCCCCATAGTAATTAGGAAACTGCAAATGAAGATAAAAATATAACTTTACAACCAATGGATTGAGAAACAACCAATGTTTTGGACAAATTTGTGACAGACAAAAAAAAAAAAAAAGTTAAACAATACCAAATTTTAGAGATGTGAATCAAAAGGAGCTCTTACACATAGCTGTGCAGGTGAAAACTGGTACAACAACTTTAGAAAGTAATTTGGAATTCTCCAGTAAAGATAAACATTTGCATGCCCCACCAACTAGCAATTTCCCTTCTTGGCATCTGCCAAGAGAGAAACTCTTTCACATGTGTACCAGGAGATGTGTACAAGAATGTTCTCAGCAATACAATTGAAAGTAGCAAAAAGTTGGAAATGATTCAAATGTTCATTGCCAAGAAAAGGGATAAACTGTTTTAGTCACAAAATGCACTTTCGTGCAGCAGGGAAAATGAATGAACTATGTCTGTATGTTATCCTGGGTACCCCAGTACCACGCTATACTTGGGATGTGCAAACCAGAATGAGGAAAAGGGAACCGAGGCAATAACATAAATAATAAGTAAGTAAAGAAATAAACAGTAGGCCAGGGATGGACCAGGAATAATAGTGTTACATAAACCAAGGATCATAATCGATTCCCGTTCATGTACACTAGGAATAAATTTTAAAAGATAAATTACTTTATTATATTTTTTATAAAGTAAGAAAATTTAACTCTGCTTCACACATGGATTTCAAGATCATATATATATATTTATATATATATACACACATACACACATATTATAAAAATATATAACATATATAATGTATGTATAGTTGCCCCTCAGTATCCACATGGATTGGTTCCAGGACCACCAAGAATACCAGAATTTTCAGATGCTCAAGTCCCTTACATAAAATGGCACAGTATTTGCACATAACCTACGTGTATCCTCCTGTGTACTTTAAATCATCTCCGGATTATTCATAATACCTAATATGCTGTAAACACTATGTAAACAGTTGTTACGCTGTATTGATTTTTTAATTTGTATTATTTTTTACTGTTGTACTGTTACTTTTTGTTGGTTTTTTCCCCACATATTTTCGATCCAAGGTTGGCTGAATCTGAGGATGCAGAACCTGCAGATACGGAGGGCTGGCTATACAATATCCACGTATATACTATATATATAGTGCATTTGTGTACATATACGCACACTATATATATCTTATAAACACTGCTTATGTAATTATTGGCTTCTTGCTATTTATTATAGAAAATTGGAATTGCTCTGCAGATTGTTTTCCCTGGCTTTGCATGGCCAGCCTCTTCTGGGCTCTGACATGACACCGATTCCCTTCTGCTTTCAGCTGCAACCCCCAACACTCCTCCCTTTCTCCTCTGCATTTGTTTTCTGACACTGATCCAGCCAGACCCTTACCCCGATACCTGCTCACGCCCCATCCCAGGCATGACAACCAAGGCCCTCACATTCTAGCCCAGCCTCACCTCCCGCTCTGCTCCACGGTCCAGTCATCCCAAGCTCCTTGGCCTAAATGTCTACTCCCCTCTACTTCCTCTTTCCCTGTCAAAGTCCTTCTTAAAGTCCCAACTCAACATGTTAGTTAAAACTTTTCCAATCAAAGTCTGCTTTTCTTAGCATAAGTGCATCAATGTAACAGAAGTAAGAGACACAGAGATACACTATGAAGTGCAGAGGAATCCAAGAAACACGGGATTTGGTTGATATATATTCCCCAGTGTGTTACACATACTTTCACTGAAAGTTTTAGTCCTTCCTTCCCCATTTCTTCCTTCCTTTTGCGTTCCCCCAAACAATTGCTATTAAATTCTCATTCTCTCTCTCTCTCTTTTATTTGCCTAAGCTATTTCTATTACCTTTACCAACATTTTCCAAACTGCAGGTAACTAGAAGGCAAGGACTTTACTTGTAGCTGATGCTGTTGGCACCTCAACAGATACCCTTGGATCTTTTTACAGCTGCGTGCGTGCCCTACCCTCACTGTCGTGGGCATTGCTGCTCTAGGCTCACAGCTGCTATCTTCCCTAGAGGGCCCTTGGGCAATCGGAACTGCCTTGGAGTTTGTCTCCCATAGAGCAGCCAGTAGCCTAGGACTCGCTGATACGAGGGTATGAAAAAGCCTTAAGTCTCTTGCCTTGAAGCTGGACAACCTGTGATACAAATTACACCCCTGAGCTCATCTCAGGGTAAGACTGAGGCTGAATTTGACCTTGCTCAGCATCTTTCCTTTCCTCCCTCCTTTACGGGAGTGTTGTGGGAGCAGTCCCTCAATAAATCACTTACACGTGACTTCCCCACCCAAGCTCTGATTCTAGGATGCCTGACCTAACACAGTTATTTACTAAAATTTGTATCATCTAAAGTGTTGAGCACAATGGATGGTATATAATAAAATACAGGTACCATTTTGTTGAATTTAATTGTGCTAAATTTTGCTGGAATGATATGGGTACATGTATCTGGGAGAAAGAATTTACTGTTCTTTTTCTAGGATAGACACATGTCTTGAAGAGGGCTCTTGAGTATTAAAGACAGATCCTATCTCTAATGAGCTTAAGCACAAAAGAGCATTTATTTATCTATGTAACTGAAAAGTCCAAGCATCACCCAAGGAACCAGAGTTAATAATAGTTTGAGGCACAGCTGGATCCAGGGACTCAGATGGTATCATCTTTCCTTTTGTCCTTCCTCTCTGCTGGTTTCTGTTTTCCTTTGCATATTGGTCCGTTTTCTTCTATTACAGGTCGTCTCCTTCATTGGTCACAGAAAGGGGCTGTAGACAGCTTCAGATTACTGCATTTTTACTTCAAGTGAGCCCAGTGGGAACAAACTCTCTCTTTTGTTAAGTAGCCATATGTAAAATCTCAAAGAATATTCTGTCTAACTCAATGTCCATCTCTGAATGAATCAACGTGGCCTGATGACACCTGTAAGCAAGTTCAGGCCACGTGCAAACTGCTATGGCGCAGGCCAGGTCAGGGAAGTCCTGTCTGGAACACTGGAAGGCAGTCCTCTCAGCAGTGCTTGTGTCTGCTTGAAGAAAGGAGTAAGGGGTAAGAGACGCATGACAGCAACATCTACTGCCATCACACACAATAAGCCTGATTGTTGAAAAACCCATTTTATTGTGTCATTTGCTCACTACTTTTTTTAAAAAAATGTTCTAGATACTTCATTTATGTTGCCTGCCACCATTACCACACTTAAACCTAGGCAAGAGGACTTTTTGCCCAAATCCCCACCCTTCAGAGATCGTGCACTTGGGAATGCCTCCTGGAGATTTTCTAAGTCCTCTTGCAGCAGCTAAGACCAGCTGGGGTTGGCAGTGCCATGTGCCTGGGCACCCGAGCCTGGGGGTAGTCACCAGAATCCCCTTCCCTGAAATTATCCAAGTCCCCCTCCATTGCTGGTGTCCTTGTCTCCCTTTCAGGGCACACCCTGACCCTCTGCACACACGTGGTTGACCAGATGCTCTGAGGAGCACTAGAAACCCTGTAAGGATTTCCTGGGGTCCTGCAGCCAGCTCCCATCTCAAGAAGAACACGTAGGGTGTGGATTGCTCCCACCTGCTGTCATGGTGTTCCTTCCACAGGATTCCAGCCATCCCCAGAAAGGTGCCAACCTACTGGTTTGTGTGACTCCCCCATGTACTGACTGGATAACAAATACCTCTTCTTTATCCATTGTTCTAAGTCTTCATCGATAAATCTGTACTTCCATGGGCCTATTTTTAAAGAAAACATTTTGAAACAGTTTGTTTATATAGACAGGAGCCCGCACAAAAATGATTTGCCCTGGGCCCTGCACTCCTGAAGGGAGGCCCTGCCTACCACACCCTCGGAACCCTTCTGTTGTGGTTTGCATGTTTGTCTCCTCAAAAATTCACACTGAAATTTCATTGCCATTGTAACAGAGATAGGAACTTTGATCAGACCACGGGGGTTCTACTTTCATGGATGGAGCTCGTGCCATCATAAAAGGGCAATTTGGCCTCCTTGTGTGCATTCTCTCTTTCTCTCTCTCTCTCTCTCTCTCTCTCTCTCTCTCTCTCTCTCTTTCTCTCTCTCTCTTATCCTCTCTTTGCCTCCCTGCCATGTGATGGATGATGTAACAAGCAGTCCCTTGATACCGGACTTCCTACCCTCCAGAACTGTGAGCCAATAAATATCTTTTCATTATAAATAACCCAGTCTCAGGTACTGTGTAACAGCAGCACAGAATGAACTGAGATACCTTCCAAGGAAAATTGCTTCAACCACATCCCTTCCTAAGGGATGCTGTCCTTGTTTTTTTCCTTTATAATAAGGGTCATGTTCAGTACCACACAATCACTCCTCACCCATAATTTGACTAGAAATGTTCACCTGACCCAAAGACAGGGAAATAATAAGTTTATGATTCAGACACTTCGGTAGAAAAATATGGCAGCAAACTCTTTGGCACCCTCTCATAAAGGGGATGAGGGTCTTCTATATCTTCTCTCCTCTATATCTTCTCTCCTCGAATCCGTGATTGCTTATCCAAAAGGATTTAGTGGAAGTGGTGCTATACCAGTTTCCAAAGCTAGGCCTGATGAGATCGGCAAACCTACTTCCTATCTCTTGGAACACCAGTCACCAAGCTGTGGGGAAGCCCAAGTAGCCATGTGGAGAGGCCCATGTGGGAAGGAACTGAGGCCCCGGGCCCACAGCCTCAGTGGAGCTCCCAGCCAATAGCCAATACCACCTTTCTAGGTATATAAGTGAGTCACCTTGGAAGCGGATCCTCCAGCCTTATTTGAACCATCTTAGCTGATAGCACATGAAGCAAAGCTGACCCACTGAATGCTGCCCTAACTGCAGAATGCATTTTGGGGTGGTGTGTTTACACGGCAATGGATAACCAGACCTTCTGCTCTCTTAGGCTATACTTCTTGGACATTGTCATGTGGCCTGGTGCAAAAACACTTCAGAAACAGGGAGCAAAATGTATCCAAAACATGTTTATGGAATATATTTTGGCCTTTGAAAATCAGTTTCCAACCCATAAGCTAAGATCTGTAATCACGGAGACCTCTGTTCTCCCAGGATGCGTCATGGGGAGGGCTTGCCTTGAACCTGTTCGGAACACTCTTCTGACTGAAGCCCCACTGTATTTATGTCCCTTTGCTTCCCTTGGCCACTGAACTTCCCCTCTAAAACAAAATTGATTTGCACACCAGAAAGCTGATTTACAAGTCCTACACAGCAGCCCTAATGCCAACAAATCAAGTGCCAGATTTACAAATCCTCCAAAATGCACAATAAATGCCAAATAAAAACTTTCAATTTACCAATCTTTATTTGTAGGAAGCATAAATCAGAAACAAGGATAGAATGGCCCTGACATGATTACGATTAAGTTTTGAAATCCTGATTTTTTTTTGCTTTATATTCTGTTTCAAATTCGATCTTCTTTTTATAAGAGTCCTTTGCATTTTAATGACTGTGTAAAAATAATAGTCTTAGTTACAACTTAGAAAAGAGGTTCAGCTGATGGATGCTTCAGTTAGGTATTAAAGCCCATGGTATTTTTAATTTGGAAAATCAACAAGACATTTTGGGGGTCATTTCTGGCCAACATTTCATTCACCAAAAGGATGTCCTGGACATAGGCCTTGTTTAGCCAGGCAAGACCCTAAACATCCCAGCCCAAAATCCTAAGTCCTTTACCTTGCTTGGTTTGTTTTCTATTGGCATCTAATATCTCTCTGGTTTATCATAAGCCGTGACTTTAAGATGTGCTTTTTGGGTAGCGGCAGGAGGAGGGCAGAGAGAATTCTCAATGTTTGGCTCAGGAGGCACTAAGGATCCACACAGAGCAAGCTGAAAACATTAGAGGTGACTGGTGCTCTTTGGCCATTTGCATCTCTGGGTGAGTGACAGGGAGGTGCACATGTCTGGAAATCGTGGATCTGGAGGTTTTAACCTTTCTGTTTGCCTCAGCTCTCCTTCCACCCTTAAAAATGTCTAACACAAGGCCAGGTACAGTGGCTCACTCTTATAATCCCAGCACTTTGGGAGGCTGAGGCAGGAGGATCACTTGAGCTCAGGAGTTCAAGACCAGCCTGAGCAACATAACAAGACCCTGTCTTTACAAAAAACAAAAAAAAATTTTAAACTACCTGTGCATGGTGGCATGCACCTGTGGTCCCAGATACTTGGGAGGCTGAGGTGGGAGGATCATTTGAGCCCAGGAATTCAAGGCTGCAGTGAGCTGTGATCACTCCACTGCACTCCAGCCTGCCCAACAGAGCAAGACCCTATCTCAAAAAAGAAAAAAAAAATGGCTAACACTACCACATATGGCAATTGCCACAGGCTTGTGGCAGCCTATGATATCAATAAATATTGTTAAAAGGAAAGAAAATGCTAGGCAAAAGAGAAATAAGCAGCTCAAAGCAGGCCTTCCTCGCTCTCTCGCCTTAGGTAGCTCACAGTTAAAAGTACATAATCTAGAGGCAAAGGGGTCACCAAGAGCAGCTCACCCAGCTCCTCTGCTGCTCTGTGTCTCAGAGCCACTTCCCTGCCACTGTCCCTGTCAATGCTGTGTTGGAGCAGGAACAGAGGAGCTTGGGGTGAGGCTGAGAGAAATGAAGGGGTAATGGAAGCATGAGGATTTGGGGGGCATCGGACAGGGGCTTAGGGGGAGTGCGACAGGTGAAGAAGGAGGCGTGGTTGGAGCAGTGGCCCCTCCCTCTCCAGGATGGAGATCCCTCCCTTGGTAAGGGGGTTGAGGGGACCCTTCTACCAAAAAAAAAAAAAAAAATTATTGTGGCAGTTTCTTTTCATTACAGAAATGTAGATAAAAAATTTAAAGCCCATAAAGTATACCCATAATCTGTCCCACTCAAAGATAATCACTGTATGGACCTCTTATTAAAAGACCACGCATACCGGTGGGCCATCATACTCCACCTCAAAAGAAAAGTTGTTTTGTTGGTGTCTATTGATTGTGAAAATTCAAAGTGATAAACAGCCAGTGTGAATTTAGCATCGATGCACATTTGGAATGCAACCGTGTGTGGCTGTAAGAGACTTATTCAGACTGTAGATGAGGTTTTGTGTGCATCTTCTCACCTTGCCACAGCCCTCCTCCCTTTCCCACCCTACACACGGCCAGTTATTCCACTCACACGACCCAGGGCTGTGGCAGGAATACATGGTGAAATCGCTGATTAAAAATACTTACCATGCATGTACTGTGTTTAAGGCACTGTGTCCAGATGCTGGGCATGTGCTTGTGGGGAAAAAAAAATCCAAGCAAACTACCTGTGTTCTTTCATTCTACAAGGGGGAAACTGACTCAGTTGTGAGGTGTTTCATATGTGATTTTTGCTAAAAAACCAATTTAAAATATTTGCAAATGATTTACTTTTTAGAGAAATGAATCAGAGTGGATACAACTTTATTTCTTTGGTAATATGACTCTCACTGCCACTTTCAATCTGCTGCCTTGGGTGAGAAAGGAGGAGATGGAGTTATGGTTAGCACTTAGGAAATTGTAGATAACAACCCCATGCCTTTCCAAGGTAAAATATCACATATATGAGCATTCTCTGTCACACTCTCTGTTATAACTCACCGGGAAAAAAAAAGCAAGGAGCACTGCTTTGTGGAACTGGTCGTAATGGGTGGCTCTGCGGGCAGACACAGTACCCATGGGATGAGTCATGGACCTTCTGTAAATACCTACTGTTGCAGCTCCTGAAAGTAAAATGATCCTCACTGATATGAGAAAGGAGAAAGTGAACAGGTGTGATTGTAACAAGTACAGCAACCCTTAGCAATCCCTCTGTGCTGGGCACTGGGATATAGTGGGAACTTGTGGTTGGGGTAAAGAAGAAAGTGGGCTGAGTAAGCCACAGACACAGTACAATATGTCTAGCTCACAGTTAGATCAACTGTTAAAAGAAGGAACAATAATCAGTTTGCAGAATTTCGCCAAGGGGGTGACTATTGTAGGGTAAGGATGGTCTGGCCAACAAAGGAGGAAATGAGACGGCATCATTCCAGGCAGAAGGAACAGCATGTGCAACAGCACAGAGCCTGGAAAGTCACGACATGCAAAGCATGAAGAATCAAGGTGAGTCTACAGAACCAACTGCAATGAGAACATAAAGCCACACAGGTAAGCTGGGGCCAGATGGGTACAGCCTAATGGCATGTTGTGTTGGGTTTAATCCTGAAGGCTAGTATTCCCAAAGAAGAGCACCTACACCCTTGTTGGCGCACCAGGTCATTTTAGAAACATTTTTTTAAAATCATTATTTTCTTTTTTAATTTTCCTTCATGTTCAATGGAAAAAATAACACATGGAAATTGAAATTTAATGAAAATTTTTGCTTAGGACATGGGGGAGTTTAAAAAACGAGTAAGTGGATTTAAAGAAAATATTAAAGCATTGTAAAGATGGCATACGATACAGCAAAGCAGAGGATAAAATTGGGAGGCAAATCATGAAAGTTGGAGAAACACCCTTCTGGAGTTAGACGGGGGAGCCACAGGGGCAAGAGGACCAGATTTATGGGATGTACTTTGCTTTCCAAAGATCACACAAGCATCAGAATGGAGGATGTGCTAAGGCAAGTGGAGGACAAGGTTGGAACTCTGGTTTGGGAGACCACATAGTAGTCCAAGAAACAGACCTCAAAGACTGAAACGACAGCAGTGACAATGTCGACAGAGACCAAGGGACAGGTTCAAACATGCTTCCCCTGCTTCCTGTCAAAGCAGAACACAGCCTGGAGAGCAGGCAGGAAATGAGAAGGAGAGATGGCTTTATCCCAGATTATTATCATTTATGCTTCCTTTCCCAATAACTGGTATTAGAATCATAACATCGTGTGACGGCGATGTTTTCTCCCGGTGCCCGGAAGCTGCAACTCTAAGTGCTCATAAACATCTTTGGGGATGGA